>MU158834.1:670021-817661 GCA_015888305.1 Antheraea pernyi | reverse complement strand
TCACTGCCGTTATTTCATCGGGAGGGTCGGTAAAAATATGTCGCGGACGTCTTTTACAACGCGCAGCGTTTGGTACGGGTTCGTATTTTGCGGCGGATACCACTAACGGACTTGGTATGATGTTAGATTCTAACCATCCCTATTACAAAAGATATTGTGAAATACATTAAATTTTTATGTAGCTCGAATAATAGCTGATGTAAAATAGTCAACGTGTTTTTAATTTTGTAAGACTATAAATCTCTTCTTGCGTCATAATTGTTACGTTCTAGAATAAAGTTCAATAGCATATTCAAGGATCATTTCAAACAGATTATATTGTCGACAGGTTATATACTGTAATAATTATATTAAGGATACTGATGTCTGAAAATGAATCCCTCTTCAGCTAAAATAACGATTAACTATAAAATTTACTTGTTCAGTAATCCAACTCATAAGATTGATCGTTTGTCGATATCTCTAGGTCTAAATTAAGAATGTACGTCATTTTATCTTTGGTTTACCAAAACTACCACCGATTATAAAATGTGTTACTGCGAATTATGAAACTCAATACATATGTTATACTGCAAAAACCTAAGCATCTTTGTGGAGATATTTCACTTGATATGTGGTTTTCACGGCCCAGTCAGGTATATGTCATCGCCATCCGATGAAAAGATGCACTGAATCTAAGTTTTTCTACAAAATGAACAAACAAAAAAAAATTTCAATAGGTATGCTATAATTTAATATCATACTACGTATATGTAGTTAAAGATAATACCATAAGTGTAGAAAGATAATTCCTTCTCAGATGTTTATAGCAGAACACCAATGATGCAAATCCAATTCACGATATTTTCCTCTATTGATGTATTAGGATCGTTCAGGACTCGAAACAAAGTTCTTAATATAAGATCACAAATAACTTGAGCTAGTTTGCATTTATTTTTCTATTATAGTTTTCCTATTTTATATTTTTATAATGGTTTATTATATCTAATATTGTATTACTATTAGTGAGAAAACTCTGAAACCACGAACCCTGAAAAAAATCCAAAAAATGCAGTCCTCGGGAATAGTCTAAAGTTGGATAGTTTTCCGTTACATAAAAATGGCAATATAACAAGCAAACCATAATCTTCAAGAACTTCGTTTTTAACCGGAATGAACAATTGTAAGGCAAAAAGAGCCCATCAGACTTCGCAACTATATAATAATAATCACAAATACAGTGATACAACAAAATAATCGCAAGGAGGGTTGATGTCAGGCAGGAGGCCGATCGTAAAATTAAGCCAAATCATATACCACAACATGAGAAACATGTTGTACCAACCCTACTTATGTGGGATAATGGTAGGAAGAAGAAGAAATAACTTGAGCTAGTTATATGAATTTTTTTTTAAAGCAATTTTTTTTTAAATACTTGTTAGGCTTTAACGTTTGATCACAATATCATCTGATGCCAAAAGACGACGCGGTCCAAGGTGGTAAATACGGCAAACCTAAAGGAGGCTCTCAAGTTTGGCTGCCGGAACACACCAACTGGTGCTCAGTGACAGGTCTCCAACTTGAGCGCGGTAGCTAGCTAGACGCACTTAGGAAAAACCCTACTAACTAGTTTTCCTTCACCGAAAAGTCCGACTCCGTTGCTAGGATACGAACCTACGTCCATTCACCCATCGACCATCATTGCTTCAAATTAGGAATACCTATGAAACCGGATAAACATAAATTTCAGCAATATCGAAGAGATTTATTTTTTATTATATTTTTTAAATTTTATTGCCTATATGGTTATAAAATTGAAATATAGAGGAAAATAGTCCTTCAGTCGACGCCATGCGCGCTACTCGTGCCCAGCACAATGATCAGATCGCCTTACGCGGAGCGGACGCTACGGTTTAGGCGGCGCGTGCGCGGGCATATACAATGACCTCTATTTAGTGTGTCTGTCTTTTTTGTATTTTTAAGGATAGTAATTGTAATTTTAAAATATTTGTTTAAATACTGGAATAATGTAACCGGTCGTATGTAGTAAAAATATATAAAAATGAATAAGTCGGTATATCTACGACCTAAGAGGAAATTGTAAAGAAGATATTTATAGAATTATTTTACATAATTTGCCGCTAGATGCAGTTACAGTGAAACAATGTTGAAGCGCTATAAACGATATTTAAACTGCTTATAAAACAAACAATATTTACTAGTAATGTATAAAATAATAAACATACAAATGATAACACATTGGAAACTAATTTAACAGGAATAGCAAAATACATGCACATTGGAGGTGAGAGTAAGGCGTATGTAGGCAAAATCCTATAATTTCTACTAAGAACCATCATAATCTCCTTATCGCAAATAAGACCCAGAGCAGCGAATTTCAACAGTTCATAACATATTCAGAGACCGCGAGTTTGGTTTTGAATTCATATTTGAGGATTTGTATTATAATCTATACTAATATTATAAAGCTGAAGAGTTTGTTTGCTTAAATTGACAGCGGTTTTAGACACTGCATCGATGGACATAGGTTCAAATCCTAACACCTGTGTCAGAGCTTTCGGTGAAGGAAAGCATCGTTATAAAACTATAGCATGGTGGTAAAACTTTTTCTAAGTCCACCTGGCTAGCTATCACCCTCAAGTTGAAAGCTGCACTGAGAGCCAGCCTCCTCTAGCTTTATCGAGTCTACCAACTTACACCACATTGTTCTTTTAGCAGACGCTATAATCTATAAAGTATTTAAAAAATATATTTAAAACCATTCGCTATTACTTTCGCATTGAATAAGAAAACATAGTCTGGCATCACCTACCAATAACTTATAGTTAACGAATCATAGAAGTCTTCTCCATAAAAAAGGTAGGTATGCCATTTTCATGATGATCGGACAAACCAACAAAAAATATACCAACAACCATCTTTACATATGTAGACTAGCTGTTACCCGTGACTTTGTTTGCGTCGCTTATTATATCAATGACATATATTATGTATAGAGGAAAAACCACCATACTGTTTGCGCTGCTTCTCCATGGCAAGGAAACATTTCGCTGAATGCGTAGATTAAAACACTATCTTTAAAATGTTTATTAAATTAAAATATCCTAATAATATTTCTTTTACAAAGAAAATCCAGGACTATCCGGTAGTTTTTGCGTAATGCGGACACAACGGAAGACTTCTATCATTTTATTTTATTATATCTACTATTGACTGGCGTCCTTGCTTATTTACTATATCGGGAGAGTTACTAATGACCTCAAACGCCATTGGTTAAAGTTATCGGCTGTTCATGCATTTGGACATTATTTACTCGGGTGCTGTGTGAGACGCCATTAATGGGTCGGAAGTATCTATCCAAAGTTATTATAATTTTAATGACGGTTCGAGTTAAGTACAAGAGAAAAGTAGATAAATAAATGGACTTAATATATTCAGTTGATTTTATCAATCACTGTTTTTTATTTTTACATTAGGCACCACGCGGACAGGGTCATGGGCACAGTTAGTTATTTATATAAAAATGAAAAAAATATATATTATATTATAAGCTACAGTTACTCTAGAAATCTATTAAAGTCTTTTGAATTTCTCACTATTATAATCATTTCCGGTCTCAAATATAGTCCCATAAAAATCATGGTTAAACTAAAATCTATTGACGCGCTACACCAATTATGGTGGACATTAAAACAATGTCGCCATAATTTGAACACTAGCAAATATTCATGTGCTGCTAATAATGAATTTATAATTGTTATATTTCTCAGAACCATTGTTGTGGAAAATTAAATGACTTGACTAACATATGTCGGCGGCTTTATTTACTAACCATAATAAAGTGAGAAAGAGTACGATGCTATGAAACACAATTTCTAAATTTTATTGATAACACTAAAGCTCACAGATAGCTACAAAGCAAAGAAAATAATTAAAAAAAAGTCGAGACAGTCATAAGGACTGCTAACAGAAGTGAAAACTGAAAACGATAAAATAAATGTGTTCTCTTTTGAATTTTCATATTGATTATAGTGTGAATGACAATATTAATTTTTAGAACTTGTTTATTGAAATTATTTACATTAGTGTGGTTTTCATATCTATTGGCAGTCGGAGCAATAATTATATACATTTTTGTAAAGTCTATTAATCAATCAAACGTATGATGAGCTGCAAAATAGCAATCGCTAGTCTGACGCAAGCCGCGCAAGCGCAATACGACTGGTCATGCTTACGTAGCATGTCATCACGCGAAGTTATAAATTTATCTCCTGCCAAGAATAACGCACAACGCGCGTAAAGAAGTTCAAAAAAGAAGACTGTGAGTTCTGTGAAACATAGTATACTGATTATTTTTTTAGATGTATACACTATGGTATTAGTTAACATTAGTTTACAGGAATATTTTTTAATATTTTAATGTACATTAACATTGTAAATAATACACAATACATAATAGTTCTTTTTTATTTGGAGAGCCATCAGGAAATAATGTGACTATAGACTTAAACGTTTCTCTCTTTCTATAAATTTCGAGAATACACCGAAATGCATTCTATCTCATTCTCTCACAACGTAAAACCTATACACACACATAATATACACATTTATAGGTATCTCTTTTTCTTTACACATTTCCGTTTCATAAAATCCAATTCACACCGCCTAATAGAAGTTCGCATCAAAATTGGTTGAGAGACAAAGTAGGAAAATGCACTTAATTGTTTTGCCTTTATCTATGTAAATATAAGATTATATACATAACTTAGAAGTACATATATTATAGTAAATATAATCAAAACCATTGTTTGTCCGCATTAAATTCCGACATAGTTCAACTGATTGTAACGTTACTTTTACTGATAGATAACTTTCAGTCTATTATATAACCTAAATATCATTACGCTTCTACATAGTAGTTAAGCAGACATGATAATATTTACCAGCAGTACCTTAAAAATAGTTCTAAGGGTTATTAAGAAATAATTTGAAAATTCCAAACTGAAACATTTAATTAATGCCAATATCGATTTACAATAAATAAACTCCCCATAATTAAAATAATTGATTAGTAGACGCTTATAACATAATTGAAATAGGTTTCCCTTTTTTAATACATTTTTTAACCTTAAACAAATAATAAATATATATAAAAGAACGCAAAGAATCTTGTATAAAGTTGTTTGAACATATTCAGTTAGACCTTGTAAAAGTTGGTTATCCTTGTTGTATTACCATAATGTGATTGTATATACTTTTATATTTATTATAATTTTCATTATAATGGTAATTAATAAAGAAAATTTCTTATGTACAACCTTACCTACTTTGTGTTTCAAATAAGACGATAATTTTCAAACCGGCATGTTGTAAACCGTCCAAAATATACAACGGAAAAAATGACAAATACAAATTATAAAATTCAGCCTGTAAGAGACCCACTGCAGGGCCATAAGCCTCTTCCCAAAGGAAGGTATGGCGTAATCACCACGCCAGCCTACGACGTATTGGCGATTTCAAACTCTGAGAAATCCACAGTTCTACATTTTTTCCACATACAGTAGTACTACAAGACCATTTCTCAGTTTGTAGTCTGGTGAAGCTGTTAAGACCTTGCTTGGTCCATATCTTAGTAAGTTGAAAAAAAAAAAAACATTTTTCAGGTTCAGGTTTCCTCACGATATTTTCCTTCACCGTTAGCCGATAGTGTCACCAATTAATACAATACAAATACAAATTATACTGAAAATAAAATCATAGCTCATAGTTCATAAAACACAAAGGTTAATTCTCTTTTTAAAACTATATCTTCAATCGAAAACACACCTAGCTCAATAATTACAATTACTATAAATACAAGATGGCTGCCGCTTGTTATGCTATACTGAACATTGACAAGTCGTCTCCCCTTTTAATATAAAATAAAGTTATTAAGTAATTTAACACATTTTAATTAAAATATACATTCGTATGTTTCTATTATAGAAATTTAAATTGTTAATTTTCTATTTCTAATAACAAAAAATAATGTATTTTATATTTATATTGTTGGCTAATGTTGCGTAATGTTGTACGCATCTGAGTGCTGGGCGACTAGAGAGACGGATGAGAGAAAACTACATGTGGCAGAGATACGAATGTTAAGGTGGATGTGTGGTGTAACTAGAATGGATAAGATTAGGAATGAATATATCAGAGGAAGTTTGAAAATAGCACGAGAACAGATAAGTTAAGGAGTAATAGGTTAGCATGGTATGGGCATGTTATGAGGAGAGATGAAGACCATGTAACTAGAAAAGCTTTGAGTATGACGGTCGATGGATATAAGAGTAGAGGAAGACCGAAAAAAGGATGGATGGATTGTGTGAAAAATGATATGTGTGTAAAAGGTGTGTTGACTGAGATGACATCTGATAGGCGAGCGTGGAAAAGAAAAACATGTTGTGCCGACCCTACTTAGGTGGGATAAGGGTAAGAAGATGATGATGTTTATATTGTTGGCTGTAATTTTGACAAGTAGTGAGTGAAGTTGCCGTTGATATGTTTATTTGGTAATTTGAAATGCATTAAGTAAACACAAAAATTAAGGAAGATTTTGGAATTTATTTAGACGATATTTTAATTTCTGTTAACTTTTCTCTAAGAAATTAATTGCCAACAAACAACTCTTGTATAGATTAATAAATATATACAGATAAATAATTACGCAGTTTTATCTGTAAATTATAATGTAATCCTAATTTTATAAATATGTATCGAAATAGTAAAGCTTTTTATCCATATATGTATGCCAATCTGTACAAACCACATTTATGTATCTAATAGGTAAATAGATTTCATGTTACCACACGTAAGCGGCAAGATACATAAGCAGGGTGGTATTTAGAATGATTTCAATATTTCTATAATTAATTTCGATTTTAGTCTTAGATAATACTAGTAAAAAATATATTACATTTCTTTCAACTCTTTTTGGATTCATTTACAAAATAAAAAAATGTTTGCATCATTATTTATTTAAGGTCCATATAACTGAGTTTGATGAACAAAAATTGACATGAATCCTGCTAAAATTAAACACAACATGTACAAAATAAGATAATTCTTTTATAACATTAAAACAAAGAAAAATAAAGTAAGCATTTAACAATTTCGTTTCTCTAGTTGAGGCCAAAGAAACACAAAAGAATATATCAAATTTTGTGGTAATTTTCTCTTCAACTGGTGAGCCTCAGTGGATCTTTTCACTCTGTTCAAGTTTCTAAATCATAAGAGGGCAATTTGAATGAGACCAGTTTTTATTCCGCTGAATATAAATTATCTAACCAAAACTGTAATTAATGTTTTAAAACGCTGAGATTTTTTTCTATTCTTTATCTGTTATTTCATTATACAATTAACAGAGTATATATAGTAAATATAGAGGTTCCGTATTTTTACTTATGTATGCGAAAATAAATCTATGTACTTTAGAAGTTTGCGTTTAGTGTAGGGTTAATAATATTTTTATGATTATCGTCTTAAAGTTTCCACTACAGACAAGGAAAATATCTATTTGTATTTGCTTTTTTTTATAAGTTAGCTCATCTTATCATTACGGAATTAAAACCATAGTTAGTGTTAGTTTTAGACTCATATTATATATATATATATATAGATTATTAGTCGTATCGACTGCCGGCAAAAGTGAATACTCAAAAAAGCAATGGAATAATTGCGTACTTTTTTGCATTTTTAAATTAATTACAGTGTGAATTATTTAATTTTCATAATTTGTAAATCGAAACTATTATAATTAGTCTGTCTTTCATATCTATTGCCACTTCGCATAATAAAAACCTTTTATACAGTTCATTAATCCATCAAACATATGATGGGCCGCGCGATCGTATACTTCTACAAAAGGCCGGCAACGCACTTGTGACTCCCCTGGTGTTGCTAGTGTCTATGGACGGCGGTGATCACTTACCATCGGGTGACGCGTCTGTTCGTTTGTTCGTTCTAAAAAAAACTCAATACAAAATATTTATATTAAATGTACACAGGTTCTTATACTACGCATCACTAGTCTGACGCGTAATACGGCCGGTCACGTTTTCTAGCATGTCATGACGCGAAATTTATTACCTGCCAAAAAAATGCCGCTTTTTTTTTATTTATTTCACAAAACTGGTTACAATAGATGATAATTTCTGTTAACGTCGATGCATTGATACTGTTACTAATGTAACCTACTGGATGTGAAACTAATATGCACAATATATGAGATTTATGTAGAAATTAAATATTCAGACAAAACATGTAATTACGCGTCTATAGAAGTTTTCACCTCAGAAATTGTCGAATTTCTTTTATTCTCGAACACTCTGTCTCAGTGTTAAAGGTAAAATTATTATTCGTACACCCAGAATACGGGCCTGTATTATAAATGAACCGATACATATTTGTACGTAATAAATACAAATATTAGATTTGCAAAGTGCAGCGGTGTTTGTGTGACGAACGTCGATTTCAGATAGCCATATTTGACGGACAGTAGTCACAGCCACAGCAGCTGGCACATTTACTGGAGAACCGCTTGACGAGTTACCTTTGTTCTACTGTTTGTTTTGATTCATTCTATTTTATTGTTTGTCTAATCTATATAATAAAAATCACAGAGGTTTGCGGTTATGCGCGCAACGACTCGAAAAGTACTCGATAAGTCTCGAACAATTTTTGAAGTGACAACTTCTTGAGGCACTTCGAGTGGTATTTTTTTGGCAGGAGATAAATTTACAATTTCGCGACATGACATGCTAGTAGGCGTGACCTTATTGCGCTTGCGCAGCTTGCGTCAGACTACCAACGCGTAGTATAGCGACCTCTATGCATGTAATATTAAAATTTCGGCGATCATAGGTTTGAGGTGTAAGGGGTGTCGAATAACATCTAAGCCTTGATATACCCAAGCCAACCTCACCTGCACGTGGTGCACCCTGCTGATTTACGAACGGGGCAATGGCGAAAGCGGGGTGGTCGAGGTATTTTCGTCTCGCACGCTGCAAAGCAGCGTGCGGGGAATCCGTACCAGGGTATACCCTTTCAACGGTGGCCATTCGGCGAGGCCTGTGTCAACAGGCCTGTCTTGATCAAACACTCATTCATGAGTGCGTTTAAGATGTCGTGCGCGGGGTGATTATTGGTCGGGCTCCCTCACGGGTTGAGCCGGGGTGTCAGCCGGTCCAGGATGGCCATCAATGTTGCAGGTAGTCGTTCATCAAGGTCCGGCATAGATCTTCTGCCTCAGGATTTCCGCTGCTTCTCGCTAGGATGTCGTTCAAGACACCCAGAAATCTTGTGTTTGCTCCGGGTGAAGTAGGCGGCTGGGACGCCTCTCCTCCGTTTCGCGTTTTCGTGGACTTCTTATTTCGCGCCTGTGACGGTTTCGTCGCGCTCTCGGTGTCACCGCACCGGGCGACGGTCCCCGCACGGCGGTTGCGTAGCTCTCTGCGGTATACAGGGCAACGCAGAGCATCATTTGCTGGGTGTGCGCCTTTGCAGTTGGCACAGGTAGCCGGTTCGTCGCGTGGGCGTTCGCAGAGGTGCGCCGGGTGCTCCCCGCCGCACCTAACACAGGCAATCTTGCGGTGGCAGTGGTGCGACGAGTGCCTAAACAGTTGGCACCGATGGCACTGTGCCAGGCCTCGCTTGCCACGCCAGCCGTCTATCCTGACGTCCATCAGGAGGATTTTTGTAATTTCATAAATGGCCGGAAATAGGCCAGGTGTCCTGTTGAGTGCGCAGTGGTGGATGCACCCGAATCTCCCACGGCGCGCTTCTATCGCTCGGACATATGCCGGGTTGAATCCCTGATCTCTCAGGGCCGCGACAATGTCCTCGGGGCGGGTATTCAGGGGAAGGCCGCGTATTGCGACCTTCAAGAACCGCTCAGAAGGGGGTGTGTAGGCGAACCAGCTCACCCCTTGCTCTTCTATCGAAGCTAGGTAATCGCGTATGATGTTGTTTTCTTTTAGATCCTTCGGAATGAATCGCACGCCGTTTCCGTACGGTCGTGCGTTCGGCTCGTGCCCCAGCATGTCCGCCAATCGTCGGAAATGCGCAACCCAGTTGGGAAGGTGATCGACAACGATCGGCGGATAGCGCTGCCGAGGCGCCGGATCGGTCGTCGCGGCGGCTTCCGAAGGGGTCTTCGTGCCGGTATAGCCCGATGTTACTTCGGGGACCTTCTCAGGTGTCTTCGTGCCGGTATAGCCCGATGTTACTTCGGCGATCTTCTTGTACTGTGGCGTTGCAGATGGCGCCACTGGGTGTTCAGCGCTTTGTTGTGACGGTGACGTCACAACAGATGCGTACGTGGGCTGCGCGCGGGCAGCCCCTCGCGGCGTAGCCGGTGCTGACGCGGGTGCGAGCGTCTGCACGGCTGGGCGGTCGACATTAGGCGCGCGCGGCATGTCGTGTCGCGCGGAGTCTTCATTAACTCGCATCTTCTTAGGATGGGGAGTCTTGGTGATGCCCGGAGGAGTTGACGGCTGCGACAATGTTGGCGTCGTCGCGGCGGGTATCGCGTGAGCCTCCGCCTCGAGCTCGCAGCGCTTCCGACGAAGCGCGCGACCGAGTGGGCTAATTTGATCGTCCGGGATCATCGGGGGCGCGAGCAAGCCGCGAGTGGCGCTCTCGAGCGCCTTCGCGTCCTCGGCGGCGATCTTCTTTCCTTCCGCCGTTGCCTCTTGGACACGCAAGTACAGCGCCATCCACCGAGTCATCCCCACCGACAGAGCCCCAGCTGTAATCAGCTGGGCGAGAGTGAGAATATCACTCTCGTACGCTTCTGTCAGTGTTGACGGCCCGGCGGGCGGCCTCTGTCGCGGGTCCGCGGGCACGACGGTAGGCGTGGGCACGGGTGTGCGGAGTTCAGGGAGCGATGCGGTGGTTGTCGTGCAGGAATCGGCGGAGTCCGTGTGCGAGCTTGAGGTTGTCGGTTGGCCCCGAAAAGGGCCGTTTTTGTTTCTTCGACGATCCGCTGGCGGTCGTGAAGAGGTGGCGCTAGTGCGGCGCATCGTCGCGTAAGACCAGCGAGGTTTAGCTCGCGGAACTTCTGGGAAATACGTCTTCGTACGCGTAGGACGACGGAGCAAATCCAGCGGGGTGGTATGGTTACAACCACCATGTATATGGCGAAAAAGCCCGTCATAGTGATTCACTTCTGCGGGTCGCGTTTCGGGATCAGCCTGTGCAAATCCCGCCTTTCGCAGGCCGGCATAACAGCGGCGACCGGCAATGGCTAATGCGTCACTCGGTGGTCGCCATTGTTTTTGGATTGTACTGTGCTTACCATCAGGTACAGAGCAGTAATTTTGCCGTACTACTATAAAAAAAAGTTTTGATTGAATAATAAACTTTATAAGTATGTATATAATGATGGCTCTGCGTGCCAATAGACGTGAAAACTGGATTAATGTTAATAATTTGAATCAAATTATGACATTTCAATAATTCACACTGTAATTAATTTAAAAAAATTAAAAATTCAAAACAGAACACAATTATTCCATAAATTTGAGTTTTCACTTCTATCGGCAGTCCTTATGACGGCCTCTACTTTTTTTTACTAGTTATATGCTGAGTTTTTTCTTTTTTCTAAGGGTTCGTCACAAAGCGACCATGCCGCCCTTATTGAAAGGTATATTACTATCAATATACTATTACTACGTACTAATACTGTTACGACCCGTAACGCAAAGTAAAAATCCTTGTTTACCCTTAGACAAACAGTACTCTCGCCTTTCTAGACCATTACGGACATATTCCACAAAAAACATAGTAGACATCTTCTAATATCTCACATTCAGTGCACAGAAGTGATTATATTTTTTTCCATTAAACTGGCTTATAAACGGAATAAGACCGGAACGAAGTGTCAAAGCTGAAACTATTTCAGCCCTACATCAGTCACCTTTATCGATCCAAAGGAAATGAGGAGGAGTAATCATCCTAAACTAAAACTTGATCGTTTTGTACCAGTGTCTTATCCGAAAAATGATCAAGATAGCTTAATTTAATATAGAGTTATTAAAGTTTTAAAAAGGCTATGATTTAAATGTACACTACGCGTTCAGCAATGTGTTTACTTGTCATGAAAAAGTGGCGCAAGCGATTTAGTGCTCGTATTTTTTCCTCCTAGATCATTACATAGTATAAAACAAAGTCTCCTACCGCGGCTGTCTGTCTGTCTGTTCGCGATAAGCTCAAAAACTACTGAACGGATTTTTACACGGTTTTCACCAGTAGATAAAGTGTTTCATGAGGAAGGTTGGGTATATAATTTCTCAAGGTATTTTTTATTTTCGGGGCGGGGATACGTTTGCCAAGCCCGATAGTTTGTTTTAATAAATACGTTAAAAAAATAGGATATAAATTTTCGTAATGGTCGTTTGAATGGTACAATAGTTCTTGTGTTGCAGCGTCACCTACTGGCGAGTTATAATAAAAAAACTGGTGCGTCTGTGAATTCAATTTCGAATCAAACGGTCAAATACGTTACTATTTACTTACGTTACTTATACACCTATAAAAAAAATTTAGCTGTACCAACATTCATAAAAATCGGTCACACGATCCCGAAGTGTTTGTTACTATATCAGGTAAAATCTACTGAACGGATTTTGATAAAATTGTGTAGTAATATAGCTTATACATCAAGATAACACATAGACTATAATTTATTAAGATATTATTTAAATATGTAGAAACATATCAATAAGTATCAAGTAAGTTGAAACTGTCGTTAGAGTTAACCCGAAAATGTCATTACTCAAAAATATACAAGAGCAGACGAAGCCGCAGGCGATCACACGTGTATAGATTAGGTTTCAGTCAGTAGAATATCAATTCTACGTTTGCTGCTTCATATAACAACACGTTAACAATTTTTTTCACACTTCGCATACATGCATTTATTTAAATGCATTTAACAAATAACAATATCAGGTGACGAAGGAAACATCTGTCTTAATTAACAACAATCCATAATAAACATCATAACAACCATTCTCAACATGAGAAGCGATTAGCTTGTAATTAATTTAAAATCGATTATAGAATACTATAACATTTTGTGCAGACAATTTTCTATAAATTTTACCCTACGATTTTGCTCGACCTGTTTTTATTTTATATTTATACTTTGTAGTTATTATTTATATATTTATAATAGCTGTAACAATTTTCAATTCCTCTTTATAGAAATTTTCACCCCTTTTCTCACCACGAGATACGTCACGTAAAATTTTACCGTCTCACCTTTTCGGCCTTCGACACGCTTTCACATTTTTTGCGACCAATTTTTTTATCAATTTTGCATCACGAATTAGATCATTCCCGTATATTTAACTTATAACAGTATTTAAATACTTACAAATTTACTGGTTTCGGCATGAATGGGTCGGCTCGCCCGAGGTAGTACCACCCTCTCGCGGAAAACCAACGTGAAGTAACAGTGCTTGCATTGTTGCGTTTCGTTCGGTCAGTGAGAGCGCCGGAGACCCACCTACTCTCCCCTTCCACTTTCCTCTTACCCTTCAAAACCCTTCCCCCCAACACAGGCTGGCAACGCACTTGCGACTCCCCTGGTGTTGCAAGTGTCTATGAATGGTGGTGATCACTTACATCAGGTGACCCACCTGCTCGTGTGTCTCCTATGATATAAAAAAAAACAAATATGGAATGAACGAGTTTGTACCGTAGTAAAAAAATATCCAGAGGAAAATTTTCACGTTTTCTTAGCCCTCCGACACCCTTTGCCACAACTAGTTAGAGTAAGTGACACCTCTCCCCTCATAAATGCGAACATACTTTATGGACGGCCTCTAATATGCACTTAGTAGAATTTCTCATACACCGATCCAGATTCAAGTTCTATGTCGCGGAAGATTTTGCACTGTACTATGCACACAAAGCCCATCCATATTCGAAATAATCTGTGAATCGTTCAAATTATTCTCCTATGTGGGTTTCGAATCTAATTACGTTGCGACGACAGCGACGAAACGAGGCTTTCAACAACTACACTGTCGGGTCCATTCAAACAGTATGTAAGCACTAAAGGGAGAGGAGGGAGTTCTTTGATTTGTTTATTTTTAATGACATGAAGGATGGAGGGATCTGATATGTGAGACGCGCGGTTTTATCACTGGGCTACCATCGCCCTAATAGTGAATACTATAGATTAAGTCCGTATATCTATACTAATATATAAAGCTGAAGAGTTTGTTTGTTTGTTTGTTTGTTTGTTTGTTTGTTTGGTTGAACGCTATGATCTCAGGAACTACCAGTCTGATTTGAGAAAGTCTTTCGGTTTTAGATAGTTCATTTATCGAGGAAGGCTATAGGCTATATATCATCACGCTAAGATCAGTAGAAGCAGAGCACCAATGAAGAATGTTTCAAAATCGGGCACTTTTTTTGCTTTTGAGCGATTACGTTATTATTATATACGTTGCCATGGTAACGTAGTAAGTAGTAGTAATAATATTCGTCCAATAGGACAGGCGAAGGAATTAATCCATACTGCCAATTCTGAAGTTATGTAGTAAGTATCAAAGCTAACATTTTCAAAGTTTTTTTTTCCTATTCAAATAGTTCATAGGCGAAGGAATTAATCCATACTGCCAATTCTGAAGTTATGTGGTAAGTATCAACGCTAACATTTTCAAAGTTTATTTTGTTTTCGTATTCAAAATTTTATACTACTTTTATTTCCAATTTTTTATTTGTTCTATATTACGTATTATAAAAATAAAGTTTGTGCATGTACAATTAAAATAACAACTTTTTGATGAATGGATATGGCTACAAATGACCAAAAAAACTTTTTTTATACTTTGTCTATATTTTTATATTAGTATATTTCTCTGTTTGTTTGTTTGTTGCGGGTAATCTCCAAAACGGCTGGACCTATATTTACGGGAATTTTACTTTTTACTGCCAGATAGCCGAAATTATAGCGGTTGACATGTTCTATTTTATTTGTCCGCGGTTTCGTCCGCATGGCTATTTCCAAAATGGTTGGACCGATTTTCACGGGGTATTTACTGGTAGATAACAGACCTTATAAAAAGTAATTTAGGTTTTTTATTCGCCTTCGGCCGCAGTGGAATATCCGTAATGCTTGAACTGATTTTCACGGGACTTTCACTGGAAGATAACTCACCTTATAAGAAGTAACTATTTTATTTTGTTTCTCAAGACTTTGTCCGCAATATCCTACTATCTCCTAATTGATTGGACCGACTTTCACGGGGCTTTTACGGGCAGATAACTAGCGGGCTCGGAAGACGTTGTCGCGCCCGGATAATAAAATGAAAACTTTGACAAATTATACCTAAACCTTCCCCATGAATTATCATTCTATCTACTGGTGAAAACAGCATGAAAATGGTAGTTTTTGACTTTATCGCGAACAGATAAGCTGACAGAGGACTTTTTTAACCGACTTCGAAAAAGGAGGAGGTTACTATGTTCGGTTGTATATATTTTTTTCATGCATGTTAATCGATATTTTAGTTAATTATGAACCGATTTTAATGATTCTCTTTTTATTTGAATTGGTACACTATGTAGTGATTGACTGCTACCTATGTATTAGTCCATGTGAAATTGATGACGTGAGACGTGTGCCTTACTGACTCCAAGAATAAATATACATAATTGAAAGTCATATATTTGTATGTAATATGAATTATATCATCTTTTTGGTCAATTTGGCGGCCATATTGTCTTATTTACCACGTTTGCTTCTACATAACTCAGTTATTATAGCAACGTATAAGAATAACTTAAGTATATCGACAATACGGGCATATTATATCTATCTATAAAATAAAAGATTTAAGATATATTGTTCGATAATGTATAGCTTATAATTTTCATTACTTTCTTATATAGTGTTAGTGAGCACTGAGTTTGGTATATAGTAGGTTGAAGTTCCAGTTATGTTGCTGATGATAAATCCCATCCCACTCGATATACTATTTGTATTCATATATCTAATGTACACGTTACATGTTACAGTTGGCGTGAGTGTCGTAGTTACAAATGTTTTTGAAAAAACTTTTCTGTAATGTACACACCCACTCACAATTTTCCATTTCTTTAATACATTTTTTAAAAAGCGCGTGCGGAGCCGCGGGTAACAGCTAGTTTACTTATAAAAATCCAGTGTCATGTTTGTCCACGATGAACTACGAAATTACTCAACCGATCTCCATGAAAGTTGGATCTATGTGTAATTTGATTCAACTTGAGAGATAGGATCATTTGTATTTCGATTAATCGCCTCAATAGTTTTAAATTACAACTTAAATGATTGTCAATGTTGATTATTGCTATTAATTGTAAATTCCATCAGTCTCGAACAGATGGCGCTTTAAATTAGTTTGTTAGCAGAAAGGACAGACTATTATAGATATTATATAGATGTCTAAATTTCTTTTCCAACTCCAGTTTATATTATGGCTAATCTATAACAGAGCTAAAGCAACGCGTGGCCGGGTCTGCTAGTAAACTATAAATTCCTTATTTCTTGACTTGTTGATGCTCATGAATCAATAAGGAAACCAGAACAGTTTAAAAAATACTTAAAAAATGTTTACCTAAGAGTGTGATGAGAGCGTTGCTAATTTTGCTGACAAGCAAGGACCAAAATTACACCAAATTACGAAAAGTCTGCTTACGTAATTCTTAAAAAGTCCCATCCGTGTATTTTTAAAGTTGTAAAGTTTACTATAGAAATATTACGTAGAAATTTCACGGTTGAAGAACTTTAAATTCGCAGCGTAAAAACTCTTTCCTAGATCGAGGGTGTCTAACGAATTATCTGGAACCTTTCTCCGTGTTTATAAGTAAGAATTTCTACTCGCTATCAGGTGACACTTAAAAAAAATAGAGCAATTACGTTCTTGCATCATTTACGCTTAAACAAGGCTGTTCTCGCAAACATACAGTGACAAAGTTTAACGGACAGCTATTACAAGGACTGTAAGATAAAAAAAAGAACGAAAAACGCTCTTGTTTTCAATGGAAACATTATGAATTCTTGAAACGAACCAAACTATTTGTTATTTAGACGTTTAATTATACCCTCCTTGTTAATGATTCAAAGAAACTAGGGATGGATATTTCCTCGTAGATGAAATATTTACATTGTTACGCTGTACATAATTGAGAAAAATATGAAGAGATCTGCACACTATAGAATGTTAAATATCAATTTATCTATACATCCTATTAATAAATATTAAAGACGGTTAAGTTTATGACCACTTTCACTCAAAAGCTACTACGTATATAAATTTGATGAAACTTCAGAATAATATAGCTTATACATCATAAGAACCTATAGACCATTAGTTCCCAAAGTGGTCCAGATGGACCTCCTAGGGTCAACGGTAGACTTGACGGGAGTCAACGTTGGCGTGACAAAAAAATGGGGGTTCACAATTCGTAAGTGAAGGTCCACGAAAATGTATCTGCTTTCGATAGTAAAGAACTAAAATATTAGTTTGCTTTCACATATCAACGTAGACTGATAATATTTTAAGAAGCTCAGCGACTGTTACATTTAGAAACTTGGATATTCCATATTCAGTACAACGTATTCAGACTTGCAAGTTTCAATAGTTAGGTCTAACCTTCAGATTTCTTGTCGAGTTTTGGGAATATCGTAGAAATGTAGCTGCAGACAGTCCATCGGAACCGGTAAAATTTTGAAAATGGTTTTTGAGAAAACAAGTCTGGATATCCCTGACATAGACAATAATTTATAAAGATATCGTTTAAAGTGATCAAAATACTGAATGTCAGGTAAATTGAATTAGACTTGACAACTGATTTTCAAACAGGTGGGTCACACAACATCAAGGGAGTCGCAAGTGCGATGCCACCCTGTGTTTAGGGGAGGGGGAGTGGGGAAGTGGGGTATGGGGGAGGGGGATGAACGCTGCTCCACTGACAGAACGAAACGCAACAATGCAAGCACTGTTAATTCACGTCGGTGTTTTTGTGAGTCGGTTGGTAGTACTCCGGGCGAGCCGACCCATCATGCTGAAACTAGTAATAGCTTCAGCGTGGCTCTACCACCTACACCTACAATTTAGCCAGGCTTAGTAAAAGTCATACTATGGGTTTATCGCGATGATTCCTTCATAGAAAGATATCGCTCATTCGCTAGGATTCGAATTTACGTCTATCGACGCGGTAAACATGATATTGAATCACAAACACTTCCATCTAAATAATTACACATATAGACCGCTAGAGTTACAAGAAGATAATGTGTTGTGTGTTATCTATAAAAGATGAAAATGAAGTCGCCATAAAGGCAATATTCCACTTAAAAAACCGATCTAAAACAGTTGGGTAAAATAATAACAATAGTTGCTCACAACTACAACGATTTTGACGTAACTAATAAATTAAACTGTTGTATATTATTAATGAAATATTGTAAATTAATTAATTGTTTTATTTTCAGTATATCACAATAGCCGGTCGGCAAAGGAAACGGGCAGTTCAGTATTGCCACTTTGGTTTATTCGGAACCTTACATAAACAAAAGCAGAAAACGGGTGGATCATGAGTCTGCCATAAAAAAAGGTATTTCGTAATCATTTATAACGACATAAACGTAGAGGAAGTCCCGGGCGACTGTTAGTATAAATACAACTGAAGTATCTGTTGTTTCTTCTGGCTAATTCCCATAGTTTGACTAGAGCGTAATTGTTTTCAAAATATGTTTTTTTTTTATAGTAGCACGGCAAAATGACTGCACTATGCCTGATGGTAAGCAAAGTACAATCCAAAAACAATGGCGACCACCGAGTGACACACTATCCATCGCCGGTCGCCGCTGTCATGCCGGCCTGCAAAAAGCTGGATATGCATAGGCTGATCCCGAAACGCGACCCGCAGAAACAAATCACTATGACGGGCTTTTTCGCCATGTACATGGTGGTTGCGACCCAGTCAGGCTGTAAAACCCTACCACCCCGCTTTCGCCATTGCCTCGTTCGTTATTCAGCAGGGTTGCAGCACGTGCTGGTGAGTTTGGCTTGGATGTCTCAAGTCTTCGATGTTATTCGACACCCCTTACACCCCAAAATATGTTGTTATATTAATACAAGTACTAGTCAATTTAATACATGTAATAAGCAATATACTAAAATAACAATAGTAAAAAGGTTGATTATAAATGGTAAACTTACAAAATATCTCAATTTATTATACAATTTCGCAAAATTGAAGTATTCTCATGATTAATGTTGCCACCTAAATTGAAAAACCTGTATCTCAGGTGGCAGTACAAATTATGACACTATTAAACTATGTCTAAAACCATTCAGGTGACCCGAAAATGACAAAATAAATTATCAAAATTGGTAAATCCGTTTGGCAGAAGAAAAATTACGAACATATGAACATAGGAATTTTATGTATAAATATAACAAAGTACATTGATTTATTAGTTTAAATGTTTTATATTTCATTTACTAGTGTACTGTCAATAGAAAATTATATCTTTAGGTATGCCATTGGTGATATATAGTAAAATACTTCAGTTTATCTATATCATAAGGTATTAACTAGCACATACGCGCACGAAGTGCTAAGCGGTCATGCACCGGACTAATGGTGTGGGTACAGTCAAACCAACTAACCTTAGACAACTAAGTACCACTCATTGTCAGTAAAATCTGAAGCTTGTACGTACTATTATCAATTTCAACTTTGTAAATAAATAGGAACATGGTACGTGCTTATGTTACTACAGGAAGGCTAATCATTCTGAGTTCGCTCAATGATTAAATAAAAAAGGTAACGTTAATAAAATCATTTAAATATTGCCAAAATTATTTCAATAGAAAACACATGATATCGAATTGCATGGTAAACATAGTCACCGTAACTTGTTATATTTTCCTAGTAATAAATCTATATCCACTAGTATCAATGTGGGACAATAAATCGAAAAACCGATATATTACCGAAACGTTATCGGTACGGGAAAATAGTGAATATTAAAAAAAGTCCAACTTTATTAAAATAATGAAATGGCTTGAATTTCGATTACATTTTAATGCCATAAGATTTTTATTCTATTTTATAAAACATAGTCATGAGATGGGTACCTGTCACCGCTACGTTACTACCAGCCGAATATCGATCTTCAAAGGCCAGAGTGAATCGTAACAGGTAACAGAGAGAAAGACTGTCCATTAATATTTGTATAATCTGTTGTTTTAGAATAGTCAAATATGTTTTACTTAATATTAACAACAATTAACACAAACCTTACCTGAAACGAAAAACAACACTAAAAACTATTATTTCGCAAAGTATTATTGTATTTTATAATAAGTTGTTGTTAATACTTGCCACCAACGTATTAAGTAAGCGCTATTTTGTCTTATTATTGTATAGTTTATACATATGGAGTATAATTTATAGAGATTATACTACCACCGTTCATAGACAAAAACAACGCGCGGAACATTTAAATAAATTGTTTTGAATAAATGTCAACGTATAGATTTGTTAAAATAAAATTGATTCTATTAAGAGTTTCAGTTTAACTTATACTCATATTTATTTACATTATTAAAAATGTCGAGTTAGAACGTTTATATTTATGTTATTATATATCGAAACTCACATGTTGTCATTTTAAACATGTATAAATCAGTCCACATCATTTAAAATAAAAAATACCATATTAATCTGATTGCATCTCTAACTTCTGTGACTTAAAGACTGTTTGCTCCGTCTTATTCCAATATTATTACAGATTTATCTACTTTTCAAGGATTACTCATCCATAGCTCTTTTTAAAAACTTGTATTTATATTTCCACGATGAAACAATATCCATATTTGTGAACGTCCTCGCCAATTGTTTGACGAATTATCGCCTAATATACAATTTGAATGCAAATAAAGAAAATCATTGTTTAAGATAATATTATATGAAGGTTCTATATCTGTATAAGACATAAGTAGTAAAAATATAGTAGATATATAAATTACTGCGACATTGGATTTTAGTTGCCATAAACTAAACCGAACACTAAATTAAAAAGCGTATGTGTTCATTTGACCACACGATAAAAATGAAAACATATAAATAAATACATAAATATTGAAGTTTAAACACGTTTATCATTATTTATATATTTTTTCTCACTCTTACTATTTATTTTCACTTTAAAGAATCTTTGGGATTTTAAACGAAGGTTTATTCAATATTAACCGAAAACTGATTCTATGAACTCGACGTAACGTGTTCTTTATTCACCGAAGCACGAAATAATAATAATTGTGCTGTACTAACTACCGCCTAACGTATTTTGTTTTATTCTGTACATCTGATAACATCGGATTGTACGCTCGGATGAAGTAGTATACTTCCTTATAAGTAATTATTATCGTTGGTTAATAAATAAATGTTAAATATTCGTAACAATGATGTCTTAGCAGTGGCTCGGACGAGCTGGAATCAAGAATCGCTGTGAACATGAGATTTCATTCAAGAAAAAACACCACCTTAAAGCGATAATAACATGGTGATAGTGTGATCGACGTACGATTACCTTCAGTTCATTCAATACACCAGATTTAGTGCCTCAAATTTTATCTAAATTACAGGACACTATGTATATTCATTTTGCTTGAATTTGCTCTTAATATGACAAACCAATCACTTGAAATAGGTTCAATAAGCTGAACTTGAGTTTCAGCTTGAGCTGAGTTTTCTCATCAATAATTGAAAATTATATCCACGTATTTTCTTTTCACTCACTTGCACTTTCAATGTTTATAGTTTACACATATGCATCGAGTATGATGAAATAATTTGAAAATGCAAACCTACCATGTTACCATGGCAACGATTACCACATTAATGGTTACTACAGTACTGGTAACACGTAACGCATAAGTACATTTTTTTTACCAAACTTGACGTAACAAGTTTCACTTCCATAGATATAGGAACTTTTCGAAGAGTTTTTGGCGGGATCCTTTTTTTTAATACGCCACCCTCGCGGGGGGGGGGGGGGGGGGCGCACGGACTAAAACCCCACGGTGTACCGACAGACCGTATTGCTGGGACGGCAAGGGATCGTCCTACGCTAATCACCTTAGATAGCCAACGGTCCTCCCGGCGGAAGGTGGCCGCCGGGCTCCTACATGATAAGGAGACAGACTAGGTACACACCAGCTGCCTCCCCTCGTCAGCTGGACCTGTACTTGGCGGGACCCTAGTCTATCATGTAGTGAATTTAATTTTATGTTCATAATCTTATGTTATTTTAATCTATATTTTGTAATATTGATGGTGTTTTACGTAATACAGTTTGGTTATTGTGCACAAGTGAATTGGATGGGAAAAACTAGCAAGGAGCATGAATTTTGAGATGCCTTAAAATATCCTTGGAAAGATATAACAGAAGGGCCACCGTCTTGTTAGAACATTGAAATAATCAAAAGAAAATATTAATACCATTACCTACTCGACAATAACAGTAATAATCTACTAGAATATTGGTTGCCAAGAATAATATGAATAAAATTTTAAAAAAAATGAGTATAGGGGCCCATTACATTCAAAGATAATTCTGCATGGTTGCACTTAGAGGTAATAATACTCGTAGGTTGGCGTATGTAATGTTGCGTCCCCTTATTAGGGATATGTCAAAATCGGTTACAGATGATGTGGAGTTACTTGCAACTGTATCGTTGTGCTTTAAAAATGTTGTTAATTTATTTTGTATTCATTTTACTGTATTTGTACTTGTATAGTATTATTACTTTATATTACCTTGGAACAATAATAAAAAAGTAATAAATGTCAATAAATATTTTTCTATGTATTTACCGAAGTGTTAAGTTGATAAACTTTAAAATATTAAAATTATACCTATTAAAAACGTATAATAATAACAAATTATGGTCGATGTATGGTGTAGCTCACCTCCTCTATAAAACTGAGTCATAGTGTCTCGATTTGATGACTTGGTATTAGATATAGGAGATCGGTATTGGAGGAGATCGGTGGGTCGACAGTGATATTCAAAGGTCCACGCCAGAACACTTCCATTAAGTGATGTGCATTCATTTTACTAAGTTTTTAAGGCCGGCAACGCACTTGTGACTCCCCCGGTGTCTATGGACGGCGGTAATCACTTGCCACCGGGTGACCCGTCTGTTCGTTTACCTCCTATAATATTTAAAAAAAAACTCAGTAAACTTTGTGATATGCAATGAATTAAAAAGAAAATAGAAAACTTTGGCGACGGTCTTTAAAACTATATATAAATCTTATAAACTTCGCGACTCTACAGTTTTTTATCTGTCAATATTGAACGTACATGTCATTATCAATCAAGCGAGCCGATTGGTCGACGGCCGACCAATGAACGATGAACGTTGTTATTATTAAATATCGAATAATAAATATAGTCAAATCAAATATAGAAGCTAAATAAACATGATCCTTGGGAATGAATGATTACTTTTAATCGCAACGTATTACCACAAAGATTGGGATGACGACACGGCTCTTTGTAACTGGACGTACGATTGTTAAATGCTGCTGCCTTTTTTGTGTCGTTAACTAACTGGCTTCGTGTTTTTTGCGAGTTCTTTCGAGATTCGGTTGTTTTTTTTCATAGAACTAGTAATGGCGCTTCGCTGCTAAGTTTCTTGTCGCAATAACGAGTCATTAGAATGGAAATCTAGGCTGATAATTTTAAATTGAAGACAATTATTTTAGCAATTAAATATTACTTCGCATTGTTCATGGAATTAATTCTATGACTTAAGAATACACAATTATCACGCGATTTTATTTATAAATATATATTTTAATTTTATTTTTCGTAACCAATCTACCACATTATTACTTTCTTTGTTGATTAGGTGATAATATTACAAGTGCTGTGCGATAATTTCATTGTTCGAACAAAACGGTGGCCTTCTTATTAGAACTTTCCACGGAGTTTTTGTAGCATCTCAGAATTCTTGCTTCGTGGTATTATTTTCCATACACTTCACTTATGCACAATAACCGAAGTGTATTACGAAAAATGCCACCAATATTACAAAATATAGAGGCAAATAATACAAGATTATGAGTAATATATAAAAGCCACTACAAGACAGACTAAAATCCCGCCAAAAAGACTCTTTATAAATCTATGCTTATATTATAAAGTTGAAAAGTTTGTTTGTTTGTTTTTCTGAAAACTGTATTTCATGATGGATAATGGGTGTAAGGGGTGTCAAATAACAACGAAGACTTGAGACACCCAAGCCAACCTCACCTGCACGTGGTGCACCCTGCTGAATAACGAACGAGGCAATGGCGAAAGCGGGGTGGTAGGGTTTTACAGTCCGACTGGGTCGCAACCACCATGGATATGGCGAAAAAGCCCGTCATAGTGATTCGCTTTTGCGGGTCGCGTTTCGAGATCAGCCTGTGCATATCCTGCCTTTCGCAGGCCGGCATGACAGCG
Source organism: Antheraea pernyi (assembly GCA_015888305.1). Lineage (NCBI taxonomy): Eukaryota > Metazoa > Arthropoda > Insecta > Lepidoptera > Saturniidae > Antheraea > Antheraea pernyi. Next base: position 793,093 of record MU158834.1, on the reverse strand, counting down.
GCGACCGGCGATGGATAGTGTGTCACTCGGTGGTCGCCATTGTTTTTGGATTGTACTGTGCTTACCATCACGCATAGTGCAGTCATTTTGCCGTGCTAATATAAAAAAAAAAACATATTTTGAAAACAATTACATTCTAGTCAAAATATGGGAATTAGCCAGAAGAAACAACAGATACTTCAGTTGTATTTATACTAACAGTCGCCCGGGACTTCCTCTGCGTTTATGTCGTTATAAATGATTACAAAATACCTTTTTTTATGCAGTCATATTGCCGAGCTACAATAAAATAAAAATAAAAATCAATCGGTGTTGGAGTTTATAAATTTTAGATATTTTCGGATGCTAGGACATGAAAAATATGTCCACCATACAATAGCTATAACATACCTTACCTATATACCTTAATCGTATGAACCGGCGTATATACAGTATTCAAACCGATTGCCCGGATATCTGTATCCAACTGCTAGTTCGGCCATACCAATGGTGCCAAGCCTCATTGACTCGCCTTTAGATTGTCCGGTTTTACGTTCAGGCACTGTATATCGACTTTTGTAGGTTGTAGAGCCATGCTGAAACTATTATTGGTTGCAGCATGAATGCGACGGCTCGCTCGAGGTAGTACCACCCTCTTACAGAAAACCGACGTGAAGTAACAGTGCTTGCATTTTTGCGTTTCGTTCGGTCAGTGAGAGCACTGGAGGCCTACCTCTCCTCCCCTCCCCTCTCCTCTCCCACGTCCCTCCGTTTCCCCCAAACGCAGGCTGGCAACGCACTTTCGACTCTCCTAATGTTGTTAGTGTCTATGGACGGTGGTGATCACTTAACATCAGGTGATACATATGTTCGTTTGCCTGCTATGACATAAAAAAAAATCGAACTACGGGGAGACTTGGAGATCGGTATGATAATGACAAAGACCGATGGACATCTGGGTAGTTACTATCATCTTTGTATTGAACATTGCTTACTAAAAACACAGTGCAGACATTTTATTAAAGCGATGACAGCTTAGGTGAGACATAGGTTTGAACCCTAGTAATGAGTCGGGGCTTTTAGTGAAGGAAAACAACGTGACGAAACCATAACGTGGTTGGGGGTTTTTAAGCCCATCTGGATAGCTATCACTCTCGAAACAAGTTGGAAATTTGTCGCCAAGCATCTATAGATATGTTCCTACAGCTCCAATTGTGTGCTAGTGTCCCCATAGTTTGAGTATATTTACCATCTTACACCTCTAACATAAGATGAAATTGTGGCTAAACGCTACATCCACTAAAGTATTTAAGAAAGTTTGTCGTACTATAATATAGAAGTTTAACACGAGTGTAATCACGGGCGGTTGCTAGTGTTTGTGTATTGGTACAAATTTATTTACTTATTCGCTCATTGTTATAGAAGTTATGAAATGAAACTGGTCACCATCACCTATTTCTCTGGTAACGTGTGCCTTTAAGATGAATAATTTATAATAGAAGTGCATAATACTATCGCATCTTCTCTTGCTATACGTGAAATGGAGACAGCTTACGTTGGAATATTAAATAAAAAGAAAATCATTTTTAAGTATTTTATTATAAAAAAAAATAAACGAAAGGAACATTATTTTCTTTGTTACAGTAAGAAAAACTCTATAATAATGTTACATAACGAACATGGCTTAGGGAAAGGAATACTGACAAAACAAGTTCCATAATAAATGCTCTTTTGTAACGTCGAAGCCGAAACGTGGGGGCTTCACTTATAGCGAGAAGCGGACGAAGTAGATTATTTATAATATTATAACCAAACCAACGGATAATGGATAGGTCTTCAGTGTTATTAACAAATCAATGCAATACTCATAATTTCGAATTTAGTTAAAACAAAAAATTAAAAAAGAAATCAATACAAACACAAAAATAGTTTATATGTCTAGGTTAAGTACATTTCTATTCTCAAATAATAAGGTATTGTAAATTTTGATTGGAGTGGATTACCAATGTAAAATAAAAGCTCAATCTGTTAATACATTGAATTAGAAAAAAATAATATAACTTTAAACTTATTAAACTCGGTTCGTACATTTTTTGACGTGATAAAGTCTTATAAATCGATGAACGCCGGCAGCACGCACGAAAACGCATGACTCATTGTCACGCTCCGCCTGAGCCGAGCGTGCAAGCGTGAGCGCGAAATAAGCGAAAGAGAGGCGCAATCGGCGTAAGCATACGTCTTGTGACACATCTATCTCACTTTCTCTCTATCGGCCGATGCATCCGAGTAGAAGAGAGATAGCGGCAGCACACAAGCTACACGTGAAATTGTAATTTCTTTGTATTATACAAAAATATTGATAATTCAATTCAATTTATAAAAGTATGCAATTTTTCATAATTATTTTTATGACGTTATCCGGTAACATTAACGTCCGTAAACCGACTTTACGTATATTATACGTCGTTACCAATGTTACCAATGTTTTTTTTTAGCTTCACTCCGCTTCTACGTTACAAAATTAAAGGATAAATATAACTAAAAGTAAGGATAGTACAATAAGCTAAAACAATTCTAAAGAAAAAGGTTCTTGTAATTAAGAAAAATGCACTTAAAACAAGTGTAAATTTACATTACATCTATAAACTAAGCAGTAACAGTTCAAAGGGGTCTATTTTTTAATATTGTTTGGTATAAAAATACTAAGTTTTATCGTTATTTTTAATACAAAACAATTAATTTCCACTTATACGTAGATAATAAATTAAACGTAGACGTTACAAAATTTCGATATATCAACACACTTTCTTACGCGGTAAGCATAAGGTTTATTTTTTATTGTTTTGACCCGCTCAAGAAGTATTGTGTTCCGGAGTATTACTCGATATATTTTTAACTACATATTCAAAATGGTTATGCAATCACTATAAGTTAAAACGTACATAATCGATTTCACAGTTCGATACAGTATCAATTTTAAATCGACATTTCTACAGATAATTAATCTATCGAGTGACAAGATTAATGGCATTTAAATATTTAAGAGAGCAAACGGTTGTCGTTTATCGTATAAACGGCAAGCAAATATTTCGCAAAAAATTACTTTAAAAGTGAGTTTAGAGTCGAACACGTTACAAAAAAGTCAAATGCGTATTGAATACTTGCTTTAAAAAAGTTTGGATAATTACGTATTAAATGTACCGCGCTCCTTCCTTCCTGCCGAACCTTCGACATCTTGCTCGTCTATCTCTGGTTGGTTAGGTTAGGTTAGATTTGCGAAAGAGGATAACACGATCTTGCCGCGGCAGCCGTCGGCAAACGCGATGCATTTAATACGTAAATATCCAAACAATACGTATTTAACTTCTTTGTAATAACACTCTAAGCATTTATAGTTACGTCCAAAAAGTTTTCTAAATTTGTTTTATAAAGGTTTTAGTATTTGAACACAATCTCAATTGACATATTAGAAAAAGCCGTACTACCAATGTAACAATTATAAAAAATACTTTGAAACTATTGCCACTTGTTTGCACTACTGTATATTACATACATTAAATATTAGTGGACGTTACTTTACACTTTCACATGGAATAGATTGGCTGCTACCACGTCTCATTGCAACAAAAAGTTTGATTTTATTTGTCCGAGGTGTACCTGGAAATGTTACATCTGAAACTAGTAATAGAGAGAGAACGAAATAAAAGTAACTAAAAAAATGAAAAGAATTAAAAACTCGAAGGAATCGATCAATTCCGGGCGGAAGTGCAAAGTAACGCCCACTGTAATATTTAATGATGCATTTCCGCAAAATAACGCCTTCTTCAATCAAATGCAATATGCATTGTTATAAAAAGTAGGTTAGAGGACTTTTCACAATATTACTTTTTTATAAACAAGTAGATATTATACATTTTTAAACAGTTCTTACATATATTATATACTTAATACATTTGGACGTAGCTATATATGTTACAAAATTAAGGTTTATGAAATTTACTTTTACGCAATAATCGTTTTCATTACCATATCTGACACGCCAGTCAAATCGCTCGCAGTTAGACCACACCTCCATGTTTTAACAATAATGTTGTCTAAGATTATCTAAGGCATCTTTACAAAATAGACATTGAACTAAATTTAACCAAACTTTGGTAAACGATGTTACAGCGACTATAATAGTATAATATATTTTTTTATTTATTAGAATACAAAGATAAACAACAGCTATAGTAAGTCTTCGTATGTTTATACCTGAAAAAGAAAAAGAAGTTCATAATGGTCATAGGTTTCAAAGGCAAATTATTTTCAATTACATTAAATCGCTCTTCTATTGTAAGCATAATACACCGCTAGCTGACATTTGAATGACAGTAAATGTTAAGTAAGTTGGTCCAAGTAATCGTTTTTCAGATCCCAAAGAAGCTGCGGGGACATTTCGAACAAAAATACCACAATCTCACCATAGCCGTCGGTCACTTTCTCCCGGTGCTTAGATCTTGAAGCTCACTGCTGTCGTCACTGCTGGCGCTGACTGGACACCCATTGGACGTGGACTGACCTCCTGCAGCGGCAGCCATTGCCATCGAGAGAGGGATCGTTATAAATTGTGGCTGGGTCGATGATGTAGCTAGAGAAAAGAACAATTCACCATTCCATATTTTGCCAATTCCATATCCTTTGCAAGCAAAATCAATTCTTTTACATTGAAAGAGGTATTTTAACTCAGTGGTTTATCTACTGTAGCGTCTAATTTCTTTATTTTGATACATGAATATCAAAAGAAATTAGAAGCTACAGTAAATAAAACTCTAAATTAATCTAACCTAACCTACATGGGTAACAGATTCTTCTTTATAACTAGAATCTCTCTATATACAAATATAGTAGTAACCTTCTTTCCTCTGTTTGTCAAACGATTTTCTTTTTTTTTTGGTTTATAAGCGATATAGAACTTAGAATTTTATCAAAAAATAATATTTGAAAACAATATTTTCTCTAGCTTCGACATTCTAGACGCACATATTTTAATTTCATTGTGCGAAATATTTATGCAGTTGAATATATTCATAGAAATTGTTTGTTGTTAGGTTTACAATAGAAGGCTTTAATCTTTGTAATTGGCCAATAATTTCATTAGTTTATTTGAAGACATTTGTCAATAATTATTATGGTTGTATTTTGGCCAATGGACGATATACTCGTACATCGTAGAAACTGAATAGTATAAATATTTCTGTGACAGATGGCCATGTCAAACTTAATTTTAATTACATCATGGAAGGCCATGAAAACTATCCACATTCTATAAAGTAACATCAATAAATATATAAAATAGATCTATAGGATTCTATAGGAAACCCATTGCCCATTATACTTACCACCTTCTTGTCCTTGATTTGCAAGCCCTAGTATAAAACTATGAGGGTAGCTCATAGCCAGGTTTCCGAGACCCAAATTGTTTCCGATGCCGTCTAAGCCAGCTAATACTCCAGAGTGGTAAAGCATTGCTCCGCCTGGTAGATCCAACTTTGGCAAGAGTTTAGGCATAGAAGGCTGGTTTGATTTACTGCTATCAGCTTCTTGGCTTGTCGATGATGTGGATGCGGTTAAGTCTGGCAGGGGTTCTCTGGAGACAGAAGATTATAAACGAGTCCATAAGTAATAAAATATTATAGTGGTAGTTACTTTGCACTTCCATCCGGAATAGACGGAATAGGTTGGCCGCTACCATGTCTAGCGTCTAGTGTGGTAGCGGTTCATCTATTCCAGGCGGAAATACAAAGTAAAGTCCACTATAATATTTAATTACGGATTTCCGCATAGTAATGTCTTCTTCAATCAAATACTAATAAGTAATAGTTTGAATTGTTTATAAGATTGTCAACTTTTGATTGGATAAGAATTCTGTTATCGTTTACTTATTCTATCGCTTTCTCTCTCTCTTTATTTAAAGAATAATTTTATTGTCAATATTAAATCCCGTTTAAAATTTTGTTTGTATTTTTTTTTATCGCGTCTATATCGCCTAACTAACATACAACTAACTATATAACAATAACAATGACAATAAACTTTACAATAGCTTACATTAATTTTGTACAATTCCCTAGCATCTTTTGAGATGGGGTCAGACTTAGACTCAGAGAATTCGCGTACATTTACTAATTTAAATTGATAACACTATCGGCTGACGGTGAAGGAAAACTTCTTGAGGAAATCTGATCCTGAAAAATATTCATGTAGACTACTGTATGTGGGAAATCATAGAACTGTGAATTTCGCATAGTTTGAAATCACCAATATGTCGTCGTGGGTTGGCTTGGTGATTATGCTTATACCTTCCTTTGGAAAGAGATCTATGGTCCTGCAGCGGGTCTCTTACAACTGATGATAAAAGTATATTCTGTCTTTTCCTTTTGATCAGACAAATAACTTCTCTTACCTCTTGGAAATTTCTCTCTCGCTGGGTTCGTTGCTAGCCCAGTCTTGTTTATGTATTTGCATTAGTTTCTCGCTCGGCGACTCTGGTTCGCTGCCGCTCTCGTCTCCACTATCTCCCGAAGAAGGTGGTTCATCCTGAAACAATAATATAGTTGAGATATACGAATCCACTTTACTATAGAGGACAATAACTTCAGTGGGTACTATATCTATTGATATTTTAATATCAGAAAATTTTGACTATCTTATATATCATCATATATATTAATACGTGAATCCCACACTTTGTATCCCTTTTTGAGAGAAATGCGCGGACGGATGAACGTGAAACTTGGCATAGTTAAAGTATAAACTTCTCCATATAAATGGAGAAGAAGTGCAGAAAGCTATTTATTTTATATAAAATGCATTAGAAATACATTAAATTAATTAAAATATGCATTACTCACACTACTGCTTCAATTTTACACAACATATACACACATATAAATAAAAAATACATTTTGACATCTGTCAATAAAGGTCTTCAAAAAAGGTTATGAAGGAGGTTGCTATGCTCGACTGTATGTATTATTTTACTCTTACGTTCCAATTACCCTTTTTCATTCTACATTCAACAATGATATTAATTCTAATAAAATTCAAACTTTAGAAAATCAATGAACTATGGTCGAATGTCGACCATTGGGCGCCCACTAGTTAGACTAAATATGCCCAATCACTTTTTAATGTATTAGGTTCTAGAATAAAATTTCTAAAGCACATTATTGATTTACTGAATTAGAAGTTCGAGCACCAAGTCAAACCGGTTTCACTGTCAAAAAATTATTATAGGATGGATTCTTACATGAATTATATTGATATTTGGAAATAACCACTCTCTGTCCAGCAAGACTGTGAAGAATATGTACTTGTATTGTTTTAAGAAAAACTGAATCTAAAAAAAGATTAATGTATCTCGTTCCTTGTTAGCTTTTTTCGTGTTCTTCTCATGTTTTCCAGACCGGTGGTCGTATTTGAATGTTGGTAAGAGCCTTGGTTAAAGTCTAAATTAATTGAATTTTTCATACTGATATCACATAGACTAAATTATGTGATGATAGAGTAGGATAAATCTAGAAATCTTGAGATAAGGCAGACAATTGTGAAGGGAATATAATAAATATATATATGACATGATCAAATCAACTCATGATGTTTGACTGATTAAATCAGTTTATTATTATTTTTCAGATAAGAATGTAACAGTTATCAATAAATTTTATATAAGCTTACCTATATAAGGATGCGTTAAATCTGTAATTTAAATTAATATAACAAAACAGGGTGACACTGATGATAATAAATTAATACAGCATTATGAATGCCAATTGCATATAAGTTTTATATTATTCGTTAAAATGTAATATATGTTTGCAAATACAGAATATTTAGCTCCAATGAAATAGATGAAACAGTTTAATAAATAGACGAGTAGACACTATAACTATCTCTCCAGTACAATTTTCAGATGGAGGTTTTGGAGTGTGTGGATGAGTAACTAGCAAGCCGCGGCGAGTGTTCTTTCTCTAAGGCTATTATGTATAATTTTCCTCGACCATATATTAGAGACATCGATTACTTGTGTTTTTATATCCTTGCCTCTCACTGGTCTCAATGATATTCTTTTATCATTTATTTTTCTGTGGCTAGTTTATAAGTTATTTTCTTACTAAGTTACTAATCAAGCGAATGCTAAAAAGTGTTTTTTTTTAATACTTTGTAAGTTTTAGCATTTGACCACAATCTCATCTGGTTTAAGATGGTAAGCATGTCAAAACTAAAGAGGGCTGATTCTCAAGTGCAGCTGCCGGAACACATAAACTGTGTTCCTTCACAGGAAGCTCCTACTAAGCCGCAAGTATTCGAACCTAAGACCATCGACGCTGTGCCTGAACACGCTATCAATTAAGCCCTCGTCGTATTTGTTGGTCTCGTCACGATATTCTCCTTTATCAAAAGCTCTAGCTAATGTAGAATTCCAACCAACATCGATCGTTGAAATGCCCCAGCTCAATGACATTGATGCATCGTCGTTTTAATTTTGCTCCGATAGGTAAGTTACTGTTTGTACACGATACGCTTTTAACAAGGTAACACTATCAGCTAGTACCGAATGAAAAGATCGGGAGAAGACGGGAACGCTTGAGTGATGTTGACATAGTATCAATATGTAGTGAATAAATATGGTATTTCATGGCAATGGCTCTTGTTTTTAAATTATAATTTAGCATTAGAATAAAATATAGCAGATCTATATCAATATTCCAAAGCGTTCTGTAACTGCATCTTTTTTCTTAATTGTTTGAATTTACAAATCTTTGGAATTTTGTTGTTTTCATATGGAAGCAATTTTTGCAGTTTATAGCCTATTTATTTTTAGGTTATCTAACATCATTCTACAATTTTTAGATCCGGATATAAATTATTATATTATATATAAAGTATGCTAAGCAAGAACGATGGACGTTCGTGTAGCGCAGTACGAATTATTGGGAACGCGATTGACATATAAATAGTTGCTTAGACATTAAAGCAAAAAGTAAAGAATAGTGTTGGGCGGCGGCGTGGCATGGCGCGATATATCATGGGCAGAAGACAGATTGGCTATCTACATGAGAACTTTGTATTGCAATGAAAAGCTGAGCTCCCTATGCAAAAGTTGTGCTTTATAATGTATTAATCAATAAATAAAGTAGTTTGTTTATAAAAAAAAAATAGTGTTATTATCTTGTAACATAATTTAATTAAAGCAATAAATTAATAAAGTCTCCAGGTATAAAAAGGAAACATCGAACGATACATTAAAAGGGCTGTCTAACATTTTGTGAAAGCAGGCGGGGAGCGCAGGTGTCCCCTCGTACTTTACGCGATCCTTTAAGGCTTTGAAGGTGAAAAACAGATCTCGCGACATCCACTTAAGCCACTTACCGTTGTTCAGAATCAGTCAGCTGTGTTTGTTTATTATAACGTGACGGTACTGAAGGTATTAACCTTAAACGTGTTTTCTTGTAGCACGATAAGGTAGCAGCATTGTATATGGTGGTAAGAGAATCAAATTACAGAATAATGACGTCACAGTCATGCTACCCTGCAACCATCTGGCCATGGACATTCTGGCTGAGTCAGTTGTGTTTGTTTATTATAACGTTACTGGACTGAAATAATAGATATTTAAATCATTTTTTAGACCACAACAATGTAGCAGCACTTTATATGATGGTAAGCAGAGTTGAATTAAAAAATAATGACGTCATAGTCATGCCAGCCTGCAAACATCTCGTCTGCTGGAAATATATCGGCTGATCTTTAAATGTGACGGCTTAAAAAAAGTCATTGTATTGTTTTTACTATTATGTGTACGAGGGCAGTGATTTAGTTGCGTGAAGATATGCGCATACCACTATGGAGAATATTTCCACTTGGTGTATGGTCATCACTATCCCATCAGACACAATTGCCACGTCCGAGCCTCTGTCTCATTAATCGTTTTACTACAGAGTGTACAAGTTTTCTTGTATATACACCCTATATACTGGATGTTAGGTTAGATGCCGGCAACATTTTTACAAGATAATCATTAGTCGTTTCTGGTTCTAAATCAATAAAAAAATAGGTGTTTAATATTTGACCTAATTATCTCGAGAAACGCAAAACTGATATACACTCAACATCAGGTGATTTACGCAAAAATAAACTGGTGTAATAAATACGAAATGTAATTAATCACGCCCTGCCGCGCACTCTGGGCCGCATCCCTCACCTCGAACCGCGCCTCGCGTCTCTTTGTTCGACTGTGCGGAATTCCGACGATAAGCAGTTATGTAAAGATTAACCTTGAAAAGCACCCCTTTAAAATTATTCATTGAACCTAGGCGTGATTTTTTTACGTTGAAAAGTATCGTTCCCATACTTTAAAAAGTTTTAGAACAAACTCTCTTTGTTGTTTATTAGTATTTGTTTTGATATTATTATTTTATATGTTAAATATGTTAATGAAATGTCATATCCTAGGATACTGCGAGGGTTTCATCTTGTATTAAAAACATAATTATCTAAACCACATATTTTTTTATTGAGATGATTCTTTAGTTGCCAATGTTTCTGTAACTCGTCACTAGGTGACACTAGGTTGTATTCTATTGTTATGAAGTTTAATATTATGATTGATCGCGGTAGAAGTCACAAGCGGTCGCTAGTAATTATATAAAACATCACAAGCGTATCGCATTACAAAGTAACAGGTGACCGCATTTCCCATTGAAATGAGATATATCTTAAAGTTAAGTAAAAATCTTAAATAATGAACGAGAACAGTAATTAACTGGTATCAGTACGAATCAAGCAGTACAATTGTTAATAAATACCTACTGAGGATGATTACCAGCGAGCGACGATACGATCGCTCCACTTTTTGCATTATATGGATATTCTATCAAATACTTTTTTTATACAATAATTTGTTATCTTCTTTATATTTTTTCTACACATACAATAAGAATGTAAATCTAACGTTTCTGTACTTTTTCGATTTTTGTGAAAAAAATTGTTGCCGGTGTCTAGCAATAAGTAATAGAATACATTTCAATCATTTTTAGATGTCTGTCTGTCTGTTTGTATGAACATTCGTATCGACAATTATAAAGCATACCTTCGGGAGTAATTTAGTCTTTGTTTCATTCAAATCGGTTCATTTTATCAAAAGTTATTGTAATTTGAATGACGGCTCGAGTTAAATACGAGAGAAGAATAGTAATCTTTAACTAATTTGGTTGAACGAAATAATATTAGGACCTACTGATCCGATTAAAAAAAATCCTTCAGCGTTAGATAGCTCATTTATCGAGAAAAGCTACTGGGTATATACCACCACGCTAAGACCATTGGGAGTGGAGTACCAATTAAGAATGTTTCAAAATCTTTTTTTTTCTTTTGAGAGCTTCCGTTGCGTTTTAGCGTTAGTCCAGAGTAACTATGGCACGCATACGATGTCGCGAGCAGAAGCTATTTTAAAATAATTCTATATTAAAACATTTGAAGGCTTGAAGAGAAAAATGGTTAAGCCACATTTACAAATTTTACAGGAGCGACTATTTAAATTTTGAAAGCACTTTTTGGTGGACTTAAATACATTAGAATGAATGGTTTTTAAAGGAAATATTATATGTTATATGTATTTGGAATTGTTTTCTGAATAAAATATGCCTAATAATAATAATAACCGACGTAGTCTAGTCACAGACTTAGTTAGTTATTCAATATTAAAGAAGAAATACAACAATAAAAAAATGGTTTATATTTGTTTTAGATCTTATGGAATGAGTATTTTTGTGGCCATTTACTACAAAAAAATTATTTGAAAAAAATTGCCAGTTCTCCTCTTTAGCACTTCATTTGTTATCAATTACTACTTGTTGTAATAAATCCTTGGGGTATATTGCATAAATATCCTAATATTATAAATACGAAAGTGAGTTTTTTGTTTATTTGTTACGCTTTTATGCGTTAATGACTCAAACGAGCAAAATAAAAATGTGCATAGACGTCATAAGTGGTACAGAAAGAAACATAGGTTGCCTTCCATATAGAAAAAATGTACTGTTCGTAAAGGACAGATTAAATCTCCATTGACGCGAGCGAAGCCGTGAGAACAAGCTGATTCGCTGTAAATACTCTTTAGTTTCCTTTAAAATATTTATCAAGCTGCTATGAGGATAACAGATAGAATCCCGGCGTGACAGCGTTGATGATGGACGCTGGATGTATATATTATATCAGCATATCGCCATTATTTTAATATTGTACTCTGTTCTCTGCCCGCGATTTCGTCCTGCTCTTTTAGGCAGTAAACATAGTTGACGATGCCTGGAGCCGAGTATACACGATTCAGGGCGTCACTAACCGAGCATGACGGTTCATTTTCGTTCACTGTCCAATGCGCCTAAAGTTTTCACCTCGGAAAAATCTTTGAGATTTTAAACGAAGGTAAACGTGGTAGATAATAACTGTATAAGTACGTACATAAGTATTCACGATTCAATGAATCACCAAACGCCCTTGATGTCAGGTGGCATCGAGTAAAACCAAATCAGTGTCACCGACTTGAGCATGATGGTTCTATTATATATATATTTCACTAACTAAATCGCCTAAAAAAAGTTTTCACTTCCAAAAAATCTTTGATATTTCGAACGAAGGTTTATCCATATTAATCGAATGCTGATTCTATAAACCCGGCGTGGGCGTCTCCTTTATTCGCCGAAGCACAAAATAATAATAATAATTGTGCTTAACTAACTACCGCTTAACGCATTCTGTTTTATTCTGTACATCTGATAAACTCGTATTGTACGGTCGGATGAAGCAGTGCACTTCCTTATAAGTAATTATCATTTGCCAATAAATAAAATTTAAATATTCGTAACAACAATGTCTGAACCATGGCTCGGTCCATATGGAATCAAGAATCACTGTGTAGAAAACGTTGTAGAAAACTTCGTCTTTCAGCGATAATAACTCAGTGATAGTTTTGAAGTTATACTTCTTTTGGCGCGTTAGGGAAAAATGAGCAGAGTAAATTTTTACGATGCGCGCGCACTCCGTCACGAAAAACCGACACCCTGAAGTTATTACGATGCGCGCGTACACCGTCACGAAAAACCGACACCCTGAAGTTAGCTATAGTCAACTTTTTCTATTGTTAGTGTCATTTTTTCTACAAACGTAGAATAAGGCGAAAGATCAAATTTTTGAAAAGATTTTTATCTTATTACGCCAAGGAAGTATAACTTCTAACGTATACTTTTTTTTTTAACTTTATAGGTTTTAAGCCATTGGCTATCATCTTATTTGATATGGACATAGTAAATACGTTAAATCTAGAAAGGGATTGGCTTTCAAGTGCGGGTGCCGAATCACACCAACAGTATTCAACATTATTCATTTGGCGACAGATTGTAAACTTAAGGGTTGTAGGTAGCCAGGCGGACTTTGAAAAATCCCTACCACCTTGCTACTGTTTCATCAGGATGTTTTCATTCGCCCCTCGACGCTGTATCCGAACACACTATCAATTAAGTCATTATCGTTACAAGTTTGGTCACTGCGTCGATCTGTTAGTGCCTCAAAGTTTATGTAAATCAAAGGGCATTTTATGCTCACTTTTTTTTATATTAGGCAAACGTACTGATGGGTCCCTGATGTTGAGTGATCACCACCGTCCATAGACACTTGCAACACCAGGGGAATCGCAAGTGCGTTGCCAGCCTGTGTGTGGGGGGAGGGGGGAAGAAGGAAGGGGAAGGAGAAGATAGGTAGGTCTCCGGCGCTCTCACTGACCGAACGAAATGCAACAATGCAAGCACTGTTACTTCACGTTGGTTTTCTCTGAGAGGGTGGTACTACCCCGGTCGAGCCGACCCATTCATGCTGAAACCAGTAATAGCTTCAGCTTGGCTCTACCACCTACTTTGCTGGCTTCCAGTCTCAGAATAAAAAATCAGGCACTTATCGGGGTACAGGCTACTGAATATGAGAACCGGTCTCCTCTAATCTTAGTATGTTACCATTTAAGTCATGACGTCATTTAATATAATTCGATACCAAATCGGTAACTACAATTGCTGATTCCGTGATATTTTGCAATCAGTACCGGGAAACTGGCTCTATTTATTTATTGTAGAGAACTGAACAGTCCATTTTTGGCCTGTTTTGTCCATTCTCCGGTGACGTCACAATGCGGTACGGTTGCCTCATTATTAGCTTAGTGGTGACTTAGTGTCCGAGCCTTTGTAACAACAAGTGTGCTCTTAAATACTTCAAAACCAAAATGACATGGTAATATAAAATTTAGAAAAAAAGTGTTAATTCCAGTAATCTTTTTTTATAGTAGCACGGCAAAATGACTGCACTGTGCCTGATGGTAAGCACAGTACAATTCAAAAACAATGGCGACCACCGAGTGACACATTATCCATCGCCGGTCGCCGCTGTCATGCCGGCCTGCGAAAAGCTGGATATGCACAGGCTGATCCCGAAACGCGACGCGCAGAAGCGAATCACTATGACGGTCTTTTTCGCCATATACATGGTGGTTGCAACCCAGTCAGGCTGTAAAACGTTACCTGGGTGGTAAGGTTTTACAGCCATTGCCTCGTTAGTTATTCAGCAGGGTGCACCACGTGCAGGTGAGGTTGGCTTGGGTGTCTACAAGTCTTAGATGTTAGTGGACACCCCAAAATCAAAATCTTAATTGATAGCATCAATAACAGATAAAAAATGTTTAAATACATCTCTTTGCAATTAAAGAGTCAGTTATCATCTTCTATAGGGCATGCATTAGTATGTATTTTTCTTCAATTTTACTGGAATAAAAGGAATTAACTACAGTGTTCCTGATAGCAAGAATAGCGCAATCCAAAAACAAAGGTGATCAGAAAAAAATACGGTACTCCAGCAGTCGTTCTATTATGCCGGCATGCATGTGTCCTGAGAGTTGGATGGTACAATTGCAAAAATTACACTTACATTTAGTGCTCGTAATTCTGTTGAATACGTAATTCCTACATAGGCCTCCGCCTCGATTGTAAATGCTTCCTACTTTAATTATTACTAGCTGTGCCCGCGACTTTGTCCGCATGGAACCTTATGTAAAACAGTGATTAATACAGTCATCTGAATGTATTAAGACCATTTATTTGTCTACTTTTCTCTCGTACTTAAGTCGCTTCGTCAGTAAAATTACAATAACTTTTGATAGAGTGGACCGATTTTATTGAAACAAAAACTAAGTTATTCCCGAAGATATACTTTATGATTTTCTTGGTGTGGTTTTATTGTGAACTCAGTATTTTAGCAGTGTTGCGTGTTCATACAAATATACCGACATTTATAAAATCATTGAAATGTATTTTATTACTTATTCTTAGAGACGTGCAACAATTTTTTTTCATGATTATCGAATAAGTACAAACACATTAGATTTACAATTTTGTTATAGGTATAGATAGATTAAACTAGCCGATACCGGTGACTTCATCGGCGTCCTGTATTATCTTTAAAATATTATAAATATATAAGTATAGCGAAAGCCGTGGTGGTCTAGTGGATTGACTGGTGGAATACCATTCCCATGTCCGTGAGTTCAAACCCCAAAATATACTAACGAATTTTTCGGAGTTCGCTTACATTTACTCATTTAAATATTGGTAGTACTATCGGCTGACGGTGAAGAAAATATCGTGAGGAAACCCGTTCCTGAGAAATGTTCATGTAGTACTACGGTATGTGGGGACAAATAAAACTGTGGATTTCTCGGTGTTTGAAATCGCCTATATGTCGTGGACTGGTGTGATTATGCCCTTACCTTCTTTCGGGAAGAAGCGTATCGCTTTACAGTGAGTCTCTTACATGCTGGTGATAATAACAATAAGAGCGAAAAAAACATATGCACCACCACTTCTTTCGCAATTTATTCGCGACAAGAATCATACTTGAACTAACTTTTTTTAAACTATAATAACTTTATATTAAGTAACGCTATCATGATAATACATTTTTTAGATGTTAACTAGGTATCTAAAAAGTAAATTAAAAAATCTATAGAAATCTATTCAGTACTTCGTTTTTGAGCGATTCGCGCACAACCCCACACTACTATTATTTTATACAAGACCAGAATAGTTGTCTTGAAAATATTTTAATTACTAGGAATTTTGTAAAGAAAAAAACGCAAGCAACAAATCGCTACAGGTATTTAGAGATTAATGAAAAACCGATCATTAGCGCGATATTGGGCTTGCGAGTGCGTATACCCAGTACACTACTGCAGACGACTTTTTCTATAATATTTTCTTTCGTTAACAACGATGCCAGGTATTCGGTTCATTAAAATATTTTTTAAGTTTACGTACTATATAGTAATATAAAATCAAGTTCGTTCGTGAGTAAGTTTGTAAACGGTTAATAATTTGCTCTTTTTCATTTACCCCACCGATGGGCTTGGAGTTGTAACTGACAAGTGAAAATAGTCAATAACTTTGCTTACTGACCTATAGGTGGTCCATATTATAGTCATGGTTTCATAGATACTTTCATTTGTTTTACCGCTGATGTTTCATTTATTTTGGTTTTAATACTCTATAGGTTTTAGTGTGCGACAGTTTCACCCGATATTTAAAGACGATGTGATATTAAATGGTAATACGCTAAACGTAGAGGAAGTCTGGCACTTGAGTATAACTACCGTAATCCACGTGTGGGTAATTTGCGATAGATTTTCAAATCAAGGTTAGTAGCTACCCAAACAATCATTAGCAAAAGCCATGTTTTTCGTCACTGAAAATACCTAATTATTGCAGTAATCTAACCTACTTCGATTCACGAACTGTTCGAATACGCTTCCACTAAACGATCATTGCTACATATCGGTACATTTTTTATTTGTATCAACGCATATGTTTCATTTATGTTGCTGCATGCGTTTCATTTATTTTACTACTCACGTTTTATTTATACTGCCGTCCATGTTTCATATAGTAATCGCGATAAGAGTAGATTCAAAATAAAGCATACATTTCCCTGGGCAATACTTCGAAAGGATAACAGTGACCGAAAATCAACAAACAAAATCAACGGATAGTGAGCGAACACATTGTAAATCATTATTCATTGCGTCCCATACAAACGTCGGTACACACACGCGAACAAACAAACACGTGTACAACGGAGAATTCCTATTATAAACCGCGCCCGGAATGTGTCCGCTTGATTTTGAATGGTCGCTTATTATGCACCCATTTACACCAGAATTTACTCGAAATTATAGATACTGGATGCGACTGAATAAAAAAAAACCCTAACTCTTTTAGAGCGTGAAATAACAATGATAGACGAATTCCAGCTCATATTAATTACTTACTACATCTTTAGTTATGTACAACTGATGTCGAAGCGATCGGAATCCTACTGCTTGTCAAAGTAACAACTACAAAAAAAACTGACCCAATTATGATGTATTTTACACGGGCGTTTATAGATGTTACGTTAATTTTACGTATTTTTACGTGTAATCTAGGATCCACTAGAACCTAGGATCACTTGTCATTTTCCAATGTTCATTATCATACGTGTCGATTCCTTACTTATCTTACTCTTATTGGATATCAGAAGTATGTTAGAAAACAAAACGAAGCAGTCATTAGGACTGCCGATAGAAGTAAAAACTCAAAACAATCAAATAACTGTACTTTTATTACATTTTATATCAATTATCAGTGACACGAATTCATAAGTTTTTCCCCTGTCAAAAATAATTCTACAAGGCTAAAGAAGCTTTGACTACAAAAAAAAATACTACTTACAAAATTGTTCTTAGAGCCAGTAACTCCAAAGACGTAGTAAATTTCATGAAAATACAAATTTATTGGACGCGGTAATATTTGTATTGGTATTATATTTTTTATATAATTATTTCTATAATGGTGGTAGAGTCGCGCTGAAACTATTATTGGTTTCAGCATGAATGGGTCGGCTCGGCCGGGGTAGTACCACCCTCTCATAGAAAACTGACGTGAAGTAACAGTGCTTGCATTGTTGCGTTTCGTTCGGTCAGTGAGAGCGCCGGAGACCCACCTCCCCTTCCCTCTCCTCTCTCCTCTCCCTTCCCTACAAAAGATGACAACGCACTTGCGACTCCCCTGGTGTTGTTAGTGTCCATGGACGATGGTGATCACTTAACAGCAGGTGAACCACCTGTTCGTTTGCCACCTATGACATAAAAAAAAATACTCATTGCTTGAAACAACCATGATAACGATGGCAGGAATTAACTATTCAAATGATAACACTTTTATATATTCAGTTTTTTTACTATTCAGACATCTCATAGATTAGGTTTAAAGTTTAAATTTTATAGGTGTCTCATCCAGATTCTGCACATCCGAGTGAGAGATACGTAAACAGTAACCCAAAGGCGTACGATACGCATCTCGATATCGCGGTAACAAGGCCCGTGTACTTGTCAATCGCGCTAATGTTCCGACCCTGTGCAATTCGTTTCGATGTATTAAGGGCAATAAAACGCGACAGAGATAGCGATATAAGCCCTTTTTGGGAGTGTGAAGAGCACGATATTATAATTTATTCTTAACTAGCCGACCCGTGCCCACTTCGTTGGGCGGTAATACGTAAGCGTGTAATGGTTATTTTGCGCTAAAACGCAGCGGAAGCTCTAAAAAGGAAAAAGTATCTCGATTTTTCAACATTCTTCATTGCTGCTCCGCTCCTATGTGTCTTAGCGTGATGATATATAGCCTATAACCTTCCCTGATAAATGAGCTATATAACACTGAAATAATTTTCCAAATCGGACCAGTAGTTCCTGAGATTACCCCTTACAACGTCACAAACTCACAAATTCACAAACTCTACCTCTTTATAATAATAGTATAGATAGTATAGATAAGAGACTACCGTTCACAATAAAATTAAATTCAGATACGTAATGAACTTTAAATGCTCGAACAAATCTATAGGTTGTGCTATTCAAGGTCTAGCTAGCATCCTACCTATCATCTTGCGATCACTAGAAAAAGTCCCATTATAATTAACTTATTATAATCATTTAAATATAATAAGTTATATTTAAACTATATTAGTTTAATAATTATTATCCTGACCCTTAACGAGATAACTTTATAGATTAAAAAAATAATTAAAACCCTGTTGGGATATAAATAGCCTTAATACAAAATCTGTCAAGTTTAAAAACAGAGTGGGTGGTGAATAATTCGCGGCATTAAGCTCATCGAGGAAATTTCCATGGAACATGAAACGAAGATTCGTTGCTACTGTCTTTGTATAAAGGGGCAAAAAGTATTAAATAAGGTTTCAAATGCAGCTACTGAAACAAATTTCAACATAGAGCGCTGTAACTAAAAAGGTGTGATAAGCGCTATTGGCGGGATCTTGGAATGTCACGTAGTGGATTTTATATTTTATTCATATTTTTGTGTTACTTAGCTCTAAATTCTGTAAAATTGGTGATGTTTTATGTAATATAGCTTGTTAGTGAAGTGGATAGGAAATGATACAAATCATGGATTCTGACTTGCCACAATATCTCCCTGGAATATTCTAACAAGACGGCCACCATCTTGTAAGTTCGTTGAAATTATCTAAAGAAATTTGTAATGTTTCTTACCTACTCGTCAATGGCTGTAATAATCTACTAGAAGATGGGTTGCCAATAATAAAATAAACTAAAAATATGAGTATTAAATGATGACATAAAAACATAGTATTGTTTCAAACGAATACATCTTAATTGTAAATTTGAATCCGGACCCATATTGATATATGCGATATTCAAAAGCTTTGATAACCCACCATCATCGCTTCTTCGATATGTTGATGGTGAAGTGGATTTGATAAGGTTACTCATAATGAAGTGATTTGTGCAGTCTATAAATTAATAATCGACCTTAAACAATGATTATTATCTACAGTCCGTGTGATACGAGTAGAAAATTGAATCACGTCATAGTCCCTTGCACAGATTTTTTTTTTTTACGGGGGGAAATCCCTTATGGATACGCCCCCCCCCCCCCCCCCGCGGGAGAGGGTGGGTTATGTGTCCGACTCGCACGGACTAAAACCCCACGGTGTACCGTCCGACCGTATTGTTGGGGCGAAATCTATACTATACCAAGATACAAACCTTTATAGTTATCTCACTTATAAGAGTAGATGAAAATAAATGCGAGTAAATCCGATAGCAGAGTATAGTATATACATGCTATATTCTTACACAGAATAGTGATTTTGACCCGTCTTTTAAGATATTGATCTTTGTAATAAGGTATGAGTTTATATTAGCCAAAATCTCGTTTCACCATTTAAATTAATCCTTTCGATTTAAGGAGACCACCTAGTGAGGTTTTTATAATATTTTTTCTTACAAATACATAAACAAATAAGATTAAAAAAATATATAGTTTATGTTTTAATTACCAAGACTTAATATGAGTTGATCTTAGATTAATCATACTTTTCTAAACTATTTTTAATATATTTTTAGATGCTAAGGAGCCACGTCTTAGATCTATCTACCAACAAAGTATATGGCAGAACGACAGATGACACCCATGAAAACTGTAGAGACGGAAAGTGTGTCGATTCTGCAGATGAGCGTAATTAGGAAAATGTAATGCAAGGTAACCCAACTAAAAGCTGATACGAATACATAAAACAATTAAAGAAAATCCATAGACAGAAATAAAAATGTGGGTTCGGTTGTATATTTAACGCCTATTTTTAGTACTTATCGAAATCAGTTTGGTGCCTATAATTTAATACGGTTTAATCAGATTACAATTGAGAATTATGACACGTATAATTAATTAGTCCCATTATACATAGTAGATTATGTGCTAGCACAACGTGTTTCAGTTATTTTTAGTTTAATTTCTAAATAAATATTGACGAAATAAAGGCAAATCCGAGTTGAGTTGGACCCACGCGCGGACGCAGCCGTGTAGCTGTCGTGGAACGTGTTGACGCGTGTCCATTGTATGGGACGCAGATTCGATTCCCGCGCCGGTAGATAACGCTGACGTGACAGCTGAATTTTAAACTACGAGCCGGAGGTGCCAATTACTTTTGCATGTTTTTTTCAAGCATTGTATTCTAATTTGCTTTTTTTTTTTAATATAAATATGTAAAGACAGTATTTTTAACAGCTGTACGTATTAGTAATGCCATCTTTAAAGTATGAGAAAGGGTATCCTGGTTTTCGTATCCATTTGGGGTCATTTGTGTTAGTGATTGATTGTTAAAAAGTTATCGACGATTACACGATAGAGAAATAATATGATATATATATGTGATCACCCGGGGTCAATGAAAACCAGAAAAGCTGTCGATGTCAGCGACAAAATATTGGGTGTTAATGAGATGCAATTGGGGTTCAACGGCAACGGATCACATTTAAACAAGTCATGAGTTTAATTTTGGTTTTCTATGAATGGGAAAATTGTAAATACATATAGTAACTACTTAATTGATACTCCTTTATAATACAAAAACAAATTTATTCACATCATCATTACATATTATAAAACAAAGTCCCCAACCGCGTCTGTCTGTATGTCTGTCCGCGATAAACTCAAAAACTATTGAACGGATTTTCACCATGATTGTCACCATAGATAAAGTAACTCTTGAGGAAGGTTTGGGTATATAATTAATCAAGGGTTTTTTTATTATAAGGGCGGGGTAGCGCCCGCTAGTAAATGATAAAACCACTTTTCAAAACATATTTAAAAAACAGGGGGTCTACGGATAAGTCAAAAGCATGGCGAGTGGTCTACGATAAAGATTCGGGACCTTTGATCTATAGATAACGATATAAGTACCTTGTTAGCTGATAATAACAATACAATAGTACACAACACAGCAATTGGAGAGAGACAAGAAACCGTTTAAAAGGTCTTGAATACAGATATGAGATTTGATAAGAGAGTAGTCCGGTGAAGCTGTTAAGACCTTGCTAGGTCAACAGCAAAGTCAGTTCCAAAAAAAAAAAAGATTTGATAGAGGAGATTAAAAGAGAGAAATATGACCCAATAGCACTACGGACAAGAGCAAAGAGAAGAATATGGTTCGAGATTACATTCTAATAAAATCATAAATATTACTGTATATTAATCTTGAGATTCTACATATATATAAGAAATCGAAGTGTCTTTTATTTGTGCAGGGTAATTCTTTGAAACGCCTAAACTTATTTTTGCAAAAATTTTACTGGAATATTGGGGATCTCCCAATATTATCTAACCTATATTACGCTTCTCCATAGAAAGTTATCAGTAATAATAATATTTGAAAGAGGTAACATACATTACGTATTATAATTTTAGCTTGATGCCTGATGATGAGCTTATAAAGGTGGTAGAGTATAAATCAGTAAATCAACGTGAAGTAACAGTGCTTGCATTGTTGCGTTTCGTTTGGTCTTTGAGAGCGCCGGAGGTCACCTTCCCCCCTCCCTCCTCTCTCCACTTCCCCCAAACACAGGCTGGCAACGCACTTGTGATTCCTTTGGTGTTGCTTGTAACTATTTACGGCGGTGATCACTTAACATCAGGTGTCCCACTTGTTCGTTTGCCTCCTATGATAAAAATAAAGACAAAATGTAATCTAAAAATAAAACACACAGTTCCGATGAAACAGTAAAAGAAATCGTAGGCACTAACTTGTATAGAATAGACTTAACCTAACACAAATCTGTTGAACGCTGTAATAAACAACAAAAGCTTATGTTATTACAAAGAATGGCCTCCTGAAATGAACACGACTAAAGCAATGGACAGTATCGGTCTAAAGTCAACTCGGTACCGATTATAACACAATAAGATGTCGTAATTTCTAATGTTAATAACATAATAACAAGACAAATCCAATTTCGGTACGTAACTGGATCGCAACTGGCTTAGGCTGATGAAAAGTAAAACCACGTAAGTCGTAATTTAAACAGAATCGACAAAAATTATAATGGCTTGCAACTAACTTCATCGAGTGATCGCTGGACTACACTTTTTCTGGACTACAACAAATTTTACTTTTGATGTATCTCACAATGCTTACACAGCTTTAAGAGTCTAAATATTTTTTTTTACAAATTTATTAAAATACATCAACTATTCTCTACTTTATATAATACACATGCATGCAAGTATATAGATGAAATTCTTTTAGAAAGAAGTTCTATAAATGATGATGAAAACCATTTGAAATTGTGTTTCGTAGCTTAAAATAATTTAAATAATACGCAGATATTGAAGACAAAAGGAAAAAGAACAGGAAAGAAAAATGGACGCAAGGAAGTGACTTTATTTTATAATATTTTTTGCTTATAAAAGAAGTATTACAAAAAATGTTTGTTTGAACTCATCTATCTCAGAAACTAACAATCAATTAGAAAAAATCCAACAGCATCTTATAGACAATTTATCGAGAAAGATTTTAATATAGTTAATATCTCGCTACAATACCTAGGAGCACAGCTATGACCATAATAAAAAGACGTCCGAAAGTATGCTAAGTGTTACCGAAGTATCAACGCGAAACGGTCCGTAACAACAAACTATACATATAATGCTAAGTTAACGTATATGAAACTGCAGGACACACCTAGTAATATTATAAAGTTTAAATAAAAATGAATGTTTTACTTACAAGTATTATTTTATAATGAAATTTGTTATAATAAATGATTCTTATTTACGTTTAGATTGTTTTGAAATCTCTATTATTAGATAATATTTTTATTAAAGAACGCAATATTGTCTCCAAAGTATTTTCAGCGTAATAATTAAATTAAGGCACTCAACGGAGAGCGTTCGAAATCGTTTGTACATATTTTTATAACGATAAAAACCAGTGATGCGTTCATACTTCGAAGCGGACGGTGACCGAACCATACCACCTTTGTTGGTACCACGAAATTAATATCGTAGGAATACCTATACAAAAAATATTACCTTGTGTTTTGTTTAAATTGCAACATGTATTGTTGAAAACGTTAATGACTTCGATTGAAAGGCTAATTGACTAACGCGCAAAAACTGTGAATAGTTCGTTAATTAGTTAGTCTATTTGCTTTCGAGATACCTATATACAAATAGGCGAACATTAAAAAATTCAGTACCTTTCCCCTCTGTTTGTCGAACAATTTTTCTTATTGTTTTTTGTTTAGTAATTATTGAAGAGCCTGGAGCTTATTGTTAAGTAATAAAAAAATCATTTTGAAAAAAAAATTTTTTTTCCATGTAACTGATGAGGTATTTTCAAGTCTCAATTCGTCATAATTCACGTTCGTTACCTCTTTAATTAGATTTTAGCGTCTACTGATCTACAATATCTAATATAGCTAATATATACAATATAGTTTTTAAAAAAAAAAAAAAAGAATTTAGGATATAAATAAAATACAAATAATTTATTTATATATTCATATGTGATGGAAAAACTTTATAACTTTATTATAAGAAATACGGTTAAATTTCTACCACTGGCCAACCATTAGTTCAAATAAGTACAAAAGAGGTCTCAATAATTGTATTTTTAATATTATATGAAGTTTTACTTTATTCTTAATTTTTCGCAACGAATCTGCTAGATTAGTACTGCTATTAACGAATAAGTAATAATATAACAAGTGGTTTGTAATAGTTTCAATGATTTAACAAGATGGTGGCCGCATCGTTAGAACTTTCCAGGGAGTTCTTGTGGCATCTCAGAGTTCAAGCTTCATGATATTAATTCCCCATCCAATTCACTTGTGCACAATAACCGAACTATATTTCGTAAAATACAAGCAACGTTACAAAATATAGAATCAAATAACACAAGATGTATCTATACATATAATAATGATGCAAATCGTGTCTGTACTTTTTTATGAAATACATTATTGCAGGTGTCAAGGAATAAGTAATAAAACACATTTCAGTCATTTTTAGAAATAGCTGTCTGTCTGTTTGTCTGTCTGTCTATTTGTATGACCATGCATCACTGCTAAACTGGGTTCATATGTATAAAATCGTAAAGGACATTCTCGACAATAATTTAGTCTTTGTTTCATTAAAATCGGTTCACTCTATCAAAAGTTATTGTAATTTAATAACGACGAGACTTTAGTACGAGAGAAAAGTATATAAGTAAATGGACTAAATACATTTAAAAGATTTTATTACTCACTGTTTTTTTACATTAAGTTATGAATAAAATATAAAATCCACTACATGATACTCCAAGATACCGCCAAAAACTCGAATCCAGACTTATACTAGTTTTACAGTTGGGTCTCTCGTACAAGGCACACGGAAGTCCTGGGACGGCCGTGGCGGGCACAATGGGCGGCCAGATGAAAGCGCGTTTAGTATGCGTGACGTAATCGCCGCTAATGGTGGCCCGGTATAGGGGATGCACTTTAGAAAGTCTTGGGGCCCAATATCTAACCCTGACTCTGAATTACCGCTCGAAATGCTTCTAACTTAACCCTCCAATATTTGATTGAAGAAGACGTTACTTTGCGGAAATCCATAATTAAAAATTATAGAGGACGTTACTTTGCACTTCCGCCTGGAATACGGCCAATCTATTCCAGGTGGAATAAAATAAATAATAAATTTAACCCATCAAACAGAATAGATGATTGTGAGAGACTGTTTTGCAATAACAATTGCAAGTAGTTACTGGAACACACCTATATGTGCTTGGATAGGTTTAACCAACTTTTGTATAATAGGTAGTAGCGGCGAAGGGTGGAAATCTGAATAAGTGAAGCCGGAGCAAAAAAAAGTCCTTACTTAACAGATTATTAGCTCTTCACCACCGTCGCTGATGTTTCTATGTCGAAAAAAAACAACAATCTAAAGATTAACAATCTATATGAATTAATGCCATTTGTTATGTTGATTTATCAAACGATTTTACTATCTTTGACTTGATGGTATTATAAATTTTTAGGTGTGAAATACATTTTGAAGACAGTACGTAGCATGCATGCCAATCGAAAATACCTAATAACTTTTGGCCAATATATGTCATGTCTAAGTACTTACGTTATATGCAATTTCTTAATAGGACGCCAATGGGAATCGAGTTGCATGAACTCTTCACCACTAGGTATGCAGACAAAAAGAGCCCTAGCAACAAGCTATGATCTCATTACGGTATTTTACTTATAGTCTCTTTATTTTTTTAAATTTTAAGTTTGAATAAAGTTACACAAAAATTGTTGCACATAAAATATTCGACCCCCATAAAGGGAGAGCCTGAATCCGTCCCATTATTAAACTATAGCCATTGTTATGGGATTTATTGTGCACTCCACATTCGGTAGGATCCACTGGTCTTAAGGGGATTGTTATTTTCACGAGGCCCGTAATGAGGGATCAGGTAAATGGCTTTTTAATTTATCTCCCCGCACGTCTCGCTTTTAAAGTAAACGAGTTATATTATTACCGATTACGATTAACACATGAATTGAATCAGATATTGAAAAACGTCTGTACAAGCAAATTATTGTTCTGTACTATCTGATGCTAAATAGTTCATCTTTTATCTTTTTTTATTGTTTTAACATAAAACATAAGCAACGAACAGCTTGCTCCACTTCTCCAGGTCACGACAAGACGTATCACAGAACACGTATTGCTTATAAAAATTGTAGTATTTTTTAACTTAATACATACTTTATACTTTAATACATTTTAATTAATCGTGATAATCATTTTCTAGATAGTGAACAAGCGTCTAAGAAATATTAAACAAAACATTAATTGGTCAAAGCCTATTCTGTAGTTTTTGAGCGATACACGCACAGCTGCAGATCTGTAGTATTTTATTTATCTAATACTATCTATATTAATATTATAAAGAGGTAAAGTTTGTAAGGTTGTAAGGAGTAATCTCAGGAAGTATTGGTCCGATTTGAAATATTCTTGTATTATTATATATCCCATTTATCGAGAAAGGCTATAGGCTATATATCATCACGCTAAGACCAATAGGAGCGGAGTACTAATGAAGAATGTTTCAAAATGAGGGTTATTCCCTTTTGAAAGCTTCCGCTGTGTATTAGATAGCCCAAAGTAACTATTCCACGCGGACGAAGTCGCGGGCAGAAGCTAGTATATATTATAGAAGTTGAATTTGACATGTAATTATCTTGGATACAGTGACGTCACTTCGCCGTACTACAATAAAAAAAACAACGTGAGCAGTCTGTGATCCCGGTCACTAAATAAGCTCAATGTAAATAACATAAAGTAAGGTATGAAATCAAACGGTTTTCATTTAATATCTTAGAGAAAGAACTCACTTATTAAAAATTTGATATAAAATAGTGAATTATAAATTATATTAAAAAAACTTTAAATAACAAAAACTTTACACGCAATTTCCACGTGTTCAGTATTGAGGCAATACAATTGCCAGCGCACAATGCTCGACTAATTGCAATTTAATACGCGCATACATCTGCATGTATGTATGCTGTATGCATCTACTCGTGTAAAATTAAAAAAACAGAGAGACTTTACTTGCACAGATTTCTCTCAGTCAACTCTTACCATGCCGTGGAGTCGAAGACATGTTTAGTTAA
Source organism: Antheraea pernyi (assembly GCA_015888305.1). Taxonomy (NCBI): domain Eukaryota; kingdom Metazoa; phylum Arthropoda; class Insecta; order Lepidoptera; family Saturniidae; genus Antheraea; species Antheraea pernyi. Next base: position 765,462 of record MU158834.1, on the reverse strand, counting down.
TAATAAAATCAAAAGAAAATATATCACGCAATTTTTTTTTAATGTCATAGCTGGCAAACGAACAGGTGGGTCACCTGATGTTAAGTAATCACCACCGTCCATGGACACTAACAACACCAGAGGAGTCGCAAGTGCGTTCTCACCCTTTGTGGGGAAGGATTAGAGGAGTGAGAGGGAGAGGGAGAGAGGAGAGGGGAGATGGGCCTCCGGCGCTCTCACTAACCGAACGAAACGCAACAATGCAAGCACTGTTACTTCCCGTCGGTTTTCTATGAGAGGGTGGTACTACCCCGGACGAGCCGACCCATTCATGCTGAAACCAGTAATAGCTTCAGCTCTACCACCATCATATCAATCTTCAATAAATGCATTGATAAGAAATTTTGATGCCAAACAATGTATTCTGTTTTCTTCGTAGTGTTTGCAAGCATAGAGATAGTAGATATCAGTAAGTACAACACATCGATCGACACCTAAATACATACAACAAAGGTATCGATACTATATTCGAGAAAATTAAAGGTATCCCAACCCTATCGGTGTATCCATAATACAGGCTGATTTATAAATAAAACATTTAATTTCGAAGTAACACATTCAAAATTTACATAAGGGAATGTCTGAAGGCAACGGAAATTGTAACGAGAGAAAATTGAGTGTCAATTTTTTTTTTCTTAATGTGGTTTTTTACTCTCATTAGAATCATGAAGGATAGTATCTGAATAAGATACATTTTTATCTATTACCGTTTGTATTTTCTCCGTTTTTATGATAGACACGGGACCAGTCAATTTATAAAAGACAATGATATAATCAAGGAACAGTACTTTACCAAATACAGCAGCAAATTACCCTATAAATATTATAGTAGACGTTACTTTGCACTTCCGCCTGGAATTAGTATTAAAAACACAGTCCCTGGTTGTCGGTTGAACCTAACGGCGATTGTAACTGTTTGTATGTTACTGTAAATATAAAAATATATATAATTAATTATTAATTACAATACGTTTTAGGTTAACGTGTAATAACCATAATCGATTTCACGTGTTTCGCTCCATCACGGAATATCTTCCATGGACTTATTTATAGTTTAGTATTTTTATGTGCATAGTATCTTCAGACCGATGTTGACTCTTCCCATGTTCTTTTCTGTACTCCTGACAACGTGTAAGCAAAATTTTATGATCATCGATTGAGTAGTTAAGGTGTGAAATCGCAACAAACAAATAAACTTACATTAGCCTTTATAATATTATATTATGATTAAGGACAGTAGTGCTCGAGACTCCGCCCGCGTGGAACCTAACATAAAGAAACAATGACTAATAAAATCAATCGAATATATTAAGTCCGTTTATTTATTTAATTTTCTCTCACTTAAAGTCTCGTCGTCATTAAAATTCAATAACTTTTGATAGAGTTAACCGATTTTAATGAAACCAAAACTAAATATTACTCGAGGGTATGCTCTATGATTTCCTATAATGTATATTCTGTATGACAAATATCAAAATTCAAAATATCTGTATGACAAGTTAGAGTGGAGACAAGATAAGCACAGGTATTTTTCATGTTCTCGTACCATGACTAATCCACTATCGATACCTCTCCATAGAACTACCGCTTTCAGAGGGTCATTTAAATATGCTGCCACTCGTTGTTGGAACAACATCCCACCACCATGTCGATCCAAAAAGAGTAAACTTAGCTTTAAACTCTCATATAAGCATTATCTACTGCAACTTCAAACGCAGTAATTTAAGTGACGTATAATGTATTCACGTAGTTTTATTGTAAGACCTGTTTATTGATGTGTATTTTTTTAAATCTTTTTCCGTATACTTTTACATTTGTTATGTTTAATCCTAAATTTGTGGTTACAGCATTTATTTCTCTTTAGTATGACCAACTTTGACGTGTTACGTGTGTCTGTGTTATTTGTTTGTTCGTCTCAAATTTTGTACTTACTTTAACGTCCGTTTATCATCATATATAGGCTCCCATCGAAAATCAGCGCTGCAGTACTACTTACAGTATTGCAGATTTTTGCTGAATGGGTTCGCCAATTGTTGGACACCTATTTTTTCATTTTTAAAATGTTTTTTTTTTCTGTCATAATTATTTGTGTAATTTAATTTAATTGTATGGTTGTTCAACAATAAAGTATTTCTTTCTTTCTTTCTTTCTTTCTATATGTAGTTAATTCAGTAGATATATATAGTTTAGTAGATATTGTAGTTTTTGAGCTTATCGTAAACAGACGAACAGACAGACAGACAGACGAGTCAGAGGACTTTGTTTTATAATATTTACTGATTATTAGAATTAAAGTTTAACACCAAAAAATCCCTTATAACATATATCCGAGGTCACCATTTTATCTCTGAAGTTACTTTGACTAAGGAATAGTAATTTAAGAGTCGGCGAAGATTTTACAAAGGAGAGCGAACATTTAAAGACGATTTGCGAGAATCCATTTAGCTAAGTAGGTGCTTTGGAGGTAGAGCAGGGAACGAGGGGCGGGAGCTGCAACAAGAACGAGTAAATAAATACATTGGGGAAAAAATGGAGGTTTTTACGCAAATTGGAATCCGCCCTTTGGCGGATTGAAGCCTCATTTTAATAGAGCGAACTTTTTTACTTCTTGTTTGCTAACTTTATGCTATTTCCGTAGATCAGTTTGGGCTTAACTCGCTATTAATTTTTTTTAGAGTATTGGAAAGAGGAAAAATGGCTTAAGATTGATTTTCAACACACATTTTCGTATTGGTATAATATAGTACTAAATACGTATCCGAACTTTTAACGTGGTCTATGGCGAGAATAACACCTACCCCAATTTTTATGGGCCGGTCGTTTTCATTTCAAAATTATGATGTAATTATTCCTGCAGACTTTTGTCCATTTATTTAAGGATTACATCAAGCGATATTCTCTTAGTAGATTTATTGAAGGTTTGTCAAATTATTACATAAATATAAAACAAAATTAATAAATGCATAATATATTTCTTTATACCTTAGCTATTGTCAATTGATAGTTCATTATTGAACTCTATTTCTGGTTGTAAAACTATAATTTTACAGGTCATCGTATGAATTGAAAGAATATTTACTAGAATTCTGGTCAAATATTATATGATATGCTGGAATGTTTATTTTAGGCACCTGTCTTTGTTATTTTTGAGACGTGTCTCTGTTACCGAGTGTGTTATTTAATAGACGTTTGCGTAACTTTTTGAAGTGAAAACTTCTTTAGGTACGTTTATCGGTATTTTTGGCGGGAGATAAAGTTATGATTTCGCTTTTTTTTTTTTCGAACTGTCTACGCTATTGACCAAGCAAGGTCTTAACAGCTTCACCGGACTACTAAGGCGAGCGCTTAAGGCACTCAGCCGATGTTATGATTTCGCGTCATGACATGCTAGTATAGCTTGCGAGGGTTGCTTCAGCCTAGCGACGCGTAGTATAGCGGCCTATATACATCTAATATTCATGTTTTGTATTTTGTATTGATTGATTTGTATTTGGGGTGTAAGGGGTGTCGAATAACATCTAAGACTTGAGGCACCCAAGCCAACCTCACCTGCACGTGGTGCACCCTGCTGATTAACGAACGAGGCAATAGCGAAAGCGGGGTGGTATGGTTACAACCACCATGTATATGGCGAAAAAGCCGGTCATAGTGACTCGCTTTTGCTGGTCGCGTTTCAGTATCAGCCTGTGCATATCTAGCTTTTCGCAGGCCAGCATGACAGCGGAGACCGGCGATGGATAGTGTGCCACTCGGTGGTCGCCATTGTTTTTGGATTGTACTGTGCTTACCATCAGGCACCGTGCAGTGATTTTGCCGTGCTAAAATAAAATAAAAAACAAATTGATATTCTGCAGTCCATCACATGATTTATTGATTAATAGACTGTATAAAAATATATATTATTATTGTTCCGAGTCGCAATAGATGTGAAAACCAGACTAATGTTAATGTACAAATTATGGAATTTAAATAAGTCATATTATAATTCATTTAAAAATTCAAAACAGATCACAGTTATTTCATTGTTTTGAGTGTTAACTTCTGTCGACAGACCTTATGACTGTCTCGACCTTTTTTAACATACTGTAGATTTAAATCAGCTAACACTTCGCGGCGGGTTCACACCGTCCGTTGTCGGCTCCGCCTCGAAAATTTGCGAGAGCCGACGCCGCGTCGAGAACGTGACGAATCCGAATCGATTCCGAAACAACGCAAATCACGGACGCGGTGGCGATACCCGGCGATCGGTCCTTCGTGCCGCCCGCGGGCTTGCAGCGTACCGCTCCAGTCGATAGATTCCACAGTATAGCGCGACATACATGGACGCTTTTGAATTCATTATCTTCATTTACAATTTTAATGAATTCGCAAAGAAACGTTTTAGCAATTCACATTTCGTATGCATTATTTATAGTATAGCACTTTATAAAAAAAAATTAGTTGTCTGTAAAGTCGGTTTACAGACGATAATTTTACGTGATAACGACTCGGATGCATCGCCCGATGGAATGGAATATATATATATATATATATATATGGGTCACAAGCCGAACGCTTAGGTACTGCATTCTTTTTTTATGCATGCAGCCGGCGTTCATCCATTTATAAGACGTTATCACGTCAAAATATTAATAATTGAAAAATTAAGGAGTAATAGGTTAGCGTCAAACAATGAAGGCCAACTAGCGGTTTTGGACACCGCGTCGATGGACGTAGGTTCGAAGCCTAGCAACTGAATCGGAGCTTTCGGTGAAGGAAAGCATTGTGATGAAAACATAGATAGAAGGGCTTCTTCTAAGTCCGCCTGGCAACCTACCACACTAAAATTGCAATTCTGTCAACAAACACCTGTCGGTGCGTTTCGGCAGTTGTAGGTACTTGAGTCCCAGATGGTAATCTTAGTCCATTCATGATTTTAATATCATATGAGATCGAGATGAAACGCTAAAACCGATATAGTATAATATATATATTATTGTAGCACGGCAAAATGACTGCACAGTGCCTGATGGTAAGTACAGTACAATCCAAAAACAATGGCGACCACCGAGAGAGAAACTATCTATCGCCGGTCGCCGCTGTCATGCCGGCTTGCGAAAAGCTGGATATGCACAGTTTGATCCCGAAACGCGACCCTTTTTTGTCATATACATGGTGGTTACGACCCACTCAGGCTGTAAAACCCTACCACCCCGCTTTCGGCATTGCCTCGTTCGTTAATCAGCAGGGTGCACCACGTGCAGGTGAGGTTGGCTTGGATGGCTCAAGTCTTCGACGTTATTCGACACCCCTTACACCCCAAATATATATGGCCATATTATGAAATAAGATGTTAATCATGTGACTAGAGGAGTGTTAAGTAAGTGTGGGCAGGCATACGAGTAGTGAAAGACTAATGAAAGCTGGATAGATTTTGTGATGATTGTTACGTGTAGAAAAGATAGGAATATTATACGAATATTAGAATGACAGTTAACAAAGTGGATTAGAAGGGGGAAATGTTGTTGTGCTGCATCCAGTTAGGTAAAACAAGAGCAATAATGAGAAGAAGATCGAATTTGATAAAAACGTGTTATATTCTCGAATCGAAAATGAACCCTTACTGATGATGTTAATTCTTATGAACTTGTATTTAATTGTAGTTTAGAACTATTATATAATCTTAGATGAATGAAAATATAGATAGTGACAATTTGGAATATGAAATAGTTTCAGGCTTTTAAGTTTCCTGTCTTTGTTTATAGTGACTTTATTCTAAAGAATTAAGTAAACTCATTGACAGCAAAAGTAACGCCAGGGTTTTTTATGCAGTTGTAAAAGTTGAATGAACAATAAAAACAGCAAAACAATTAAGGATCTACTACGTTTGTTAAACAAATTTGTATAATTCCAAAACCAGCGATGTAAAGCAAGGCCCGTTGCAGTAACTAAACGGATCAAATGAAACTGTGGATCAATCGAGCACGCTCGGGCTATGTATAAACAGTTCACACTTGCACGCCTAATGGTAACCTATTGCCAGTTTTAAGAACTATTCATATTTTTTAAATTCAATATAATTATCAGATTTTTAAAGGCTTTACTTTACGGAAGTCCATAAATATATTGAATTAAATTTGGGGTGTAAGGGGTGTCAAATAACATCTAACACTTGAGACATCCAAGCCAACCTCACCTGCACGTGGTGCACCCTGCTGAATAACGAACGAGGCAATGGCGAAAGCGGGGTGGTAGGGTTTTACAGCCTGACTGGGTCGCAACCACCATGTATATGGCGAAAAAGCCCGTCATAGTGATTCGCTTTTGCGGGTCGCGATTCGGGATCAGCCTTTGCATATCCAGCTTTTCCCAGCCCGGCATGACAGCGGCGACCGGCGATGGATAGTATGTCAATCGGTGGTCGCCATTGTTTTTGGATTGTACTATGCTTACCATCAGGCACAGTGCAGTCACTTTGCCGTGCTACTATAAAAAAAAAAGAACGTACGTTACTTTGCACTTCCATCTGAAATTGATTGGCATTTACATTTCACTGTACAAAATACAATAAAAAATAGTAAACATATACTAACATCGGTTTCACCAGTCAACCAATGACGCGTATTAATATTCGAAGGGCCAAAGGGAAAAACTAGCTAAGCCCTTTTTTTGTCTTATTGATTTTTTGTACTTTTTGGCCCCAAAAATACTAATTTTGTAATATGACTCTCTAAAACAAGTGTAAAACACGTTGTGTCATATTTTTTTAAAATTGTATGTTTTCTGTAATAGTGAATAACTATCCCGTGATTTGTACACGTCGGTTGCTATTATTATTAGGTATTTTTGTACAGAAAACAATTCTAAATAGATATAACATACAAAGTCTCCATTCACAATCATTCATTATAATGTATTCAAGACCACTACGAGTATAAAATGCTTTCAAAATTTAGCCTTTAATTTTGTTGTAACAGGCATTAACATTTCGCTCTTCCTTTTACTAGTTTCAGGATTACATTTTACAGGTACACAGCACTGACGTGAACCGGTAGGTGTTTCTTCTGCCGAAAATTGCCCAACAGGGTTAAAGAAGTTTCCATTGCAAAAATCCCTATAACATACCTTAGCGCATCCCGGCACGTGGGAGAGTGCGCGCGAGCACCGCCGCTGGCACATCACTATCTCCATACATTTACCATCGCAGACCGACGGTCAAGGGACGAACTACACTAATAACAACAAACCGGTACTTCTTCCATTTCCGTATTTAGAAATAATATACTATATTAATTTATACGGCTATTTTAACTACCATTTCATCTGGTAGCTACGTGCGTAATTCCATAGGTGCTTAGCGTTTATTTATTTACTTATCAGAAGAGAATCGACATCAGGAATATAATAGAGTAACTATAACATACATGAGATCTGCTAAAATTGATTATGCTACTAATTACAGTCGATTATAGCATTTATATAGATACAATACAAAAGACAATAATAATATAGAATGTAATAATACAGAGAATACAATTAAGAAATATTAAAGGGAAAGCTGTGCCCGTGACTTCGTCTGCGTGGAGCCTGATGTACAAAATAGTGACTAATAACTCCATCTCAATATATTAAGTCTAATTACTGTCTACTTTACTCACGTACTTAAGTTTCATCGTCATTAAAATTACAATAACTTTTGACAGACCGAACCGATTTTAATGAAACACGGACTAAATGTTATCCGAAGGTATACTTTTTGATTTCCTTAAAAATGTTTCATTATGAACGCAGTATTTTAGCAGTGATGTGTGTTGAAGCAAACTGGTAGACAGACAGATATTTCTAAAAAATATTTCTAGACACCCGCAACATTTTTTTACAAAAATCTTAAAAGTACAGACACGTTACATTTTCATTTTTATTATATGTATAGATATCGACAGGTGTTAGATTTTAATTTTTTTTTATATCATACGAGACAAACGAACAGGCGGGTCACCTGATGTTAAGTGATCACCACCGTCCATAGACACTTGCAACATCAAGAGAGTTGCAAATGCGTTGCCAGCCTGTGTTTGGGGAGAGGGAGGAGAGGGAACGGGGAGAGGGGGAAAGAAAACTGACCTCCGAAATTATTTGTGTTTTATGTTCATCACACGTTTTCCTTCAATTACAATTGCATTGTAATAGGGGTTTTTTAAGCCCGTCTGATTGATTACCACACTGAATTTGAAAGTCTATCGCAAAGCACCTGTAGGCAACTGAGAGCCAGTTTCCTTCTACATTCAGCGTGTTTACCATCTTAAAATACACACACACACATATATATATAACATAAGAAACACTGCTATATATAAAACAGAAATGTATTGATTCGAGATAGAAAATATCAACAAAAATATCGTCCTACCTTCTGATAACAATGTAAACAAACTATAAACACCGTACAATAGAAATATTATTACACAGTGATTAAATACGATAACGCCAACTAGCGGTCGTGATAAAAACTACGAGTTGCAACTAATAGCCAGCGTGTCCACTCCGACGTTGTTAGGTGCCTGTCACACTGTGCACTATACATAGTGTAGACAAACCCGAGTAAGTGAGGGAGGGAGTGAGAACTTGATAAATGACAAAGAAAGTGTCTTATAATGGATGAATGTATTTTACTCCTTCACATAAATACTACTTAACGGATTTTGATGAACCTTTACAGTGATATACTTCATACATTAGAGTAACACATAGGCTATAAATGATAAAGATACTTTTTGCTTCGCTCGTATTAATATACATTGTATTTATTCCGCGGAACAGTAGTTTTTTTTTGGTACATTAAATAGATCCCAAATAACCTGTTCGCAATCCATTCCTTATGATCTAAGGGTTATACGAAGCTTGTTTTATTGGACAACCATTTTTTACTACATTAACACGTTGTGAATTTGAAATTATTTTTTTTAATTTAATACCTAAATATTTGTAGTTTGCGGCACGCGAAACCATGAGCCAAGAAACTTTTAAAAATAAAAGTAAATACCACTTCTCTAAGAGGTATAAAAAAGGCATGAAGTATCACGCATCTTGAAAAACAGTACTGCTCCCGAGAAATAGGTCAAATCTTGAGTAAAGCGAGGGAATTCGCAAGGAAAGGCTAATCATTTATCTAAGCACAGTTCATCTTTAATACCTTATTAAGTATATAATCGATCATTATGGAATTATGAATACTCGTTGCCAAAGGTACAGAAAAGAACATCAAAAGAGTATCTTCCATCCTAAAAAACAGTAACTTACAATAAATAACACGAGAGATGACGTGTGCAAAGGTTAATTATTTATAAAGACACACTCAAACGAAATCATAAGCGATTGGTAGCTTTGATATAATTCTGCTTGAACATACCCAATTTTTAGTATCGACAGCGTATCTTATCGCAAATAGCTTACAATAGGACACTGTTATAGCTCAATCGAGTGATATAAAAAAATAAACATTGATTTATAGACACCGTGTTCCCACGTGCTACCGGGAATAGAACCCGGAACACATCTGTTGTGGGAACTTTACTATGCACTCCGTATTAACAATTACGCACGAATGTTTTTCTCGTTAGTGTCTAACGAGGGACTGTAATAACTTCAGGACAGTCCGGTAACTGGAAAATCATAAAAATAAACACAGGCACTGTGTAATGCCGAGAGAAAAATTGTGCGATACATAGGAAGGAGTCTCGTGTCGTATCTTTTTAACTGGCGTCGTTCGGTCAAGACACAGAAAGAAACAGAAAGCGTTCGTCATAATCACAGCGTATAATAATTACAAATGATAATATTCTTTCGGGTAAAATGTTAAAACAAACTGCAACCTTTTCATTGGTGGACTAAAGGCCTTTTGTCGAGGGAAGGTAACAGACGTAACAACCACGGCAGGCCACGACTTTCCTGGCAATTTTAAACGCTTACAAATAGACACTTCTATATTTCTCCCACATTCGCTGGCACCTAAAAGAATATTTCTCAGCTTCAGGTTTCCTTCATCGTCGGCTAATAGTATTGCCAATTTAACTTAATAAACGTATGTAAAGTAAAATAAATCCAAAAATTGAATGGCAGGGTTCAATCGTGCTGAGATTGTACTGATTTTCCCCCACCATAATTAAAACAAAAGAAATTATATAAATATTATAATCTATACGAGCAAAACTACGTTTGGAAAGTTAGGTTTTTTAAAAGCATCTGGCATGTTACTGTTTTTAGAATTTATAACACTTCAAACATAATGTTCATGTTAGTTTATAAAGAGAATTGAAAATGTTCTTTCTATTTTATCAAAGCCTCTCAGAACAGCCGATGGAGGCCACCCTCTCAAGTGGTGTACTGGAAAATGTTATCATTTTGAAGTGAACACTTCTTTAGCCTCTTCGTGATTTGAAACTCGATGAAACGGAAATCCCGATAAAATGAAAAAGAGACAAACATATGCATCTATAGGATTTAACGTATGGGAGAATGAGATAGAATATGTTATCGTTTATCAAATTTCTTAAAGGTTTCATTTCTACTGTATGTGAATCGCACAATTTTTTTTATCAAAAGTGGTCTAACCTTTTGTTTATGCTTAAATATTAGATTAGTAGCTGTGCCCGCGGCTTCGTCTGCGTGGAACTTAATGTAACAGTCTTTCGTATTTATACATTATATAATATTCTGTTTATGAAAGAGATTGTATTAAATTTACTTACCTACTCTTTTCTCGTACTTAAGTCGAACCGACATTCAAATTGCAATATTTTTTGAGAGAATTTACCGATTTTAATAAAACAAACACAAAATGTTACTCGGCGGTGTGCTTTATGATTTTGAGGTTATATCGTGAATTCAGTTTTTTAGCATTAACGCGTGTCTAAACAAACATACATTTCTAAAAATGATTTAAATGTATTTTATTATTTATTCCCAGCAAACTGCAATAATATTTTTCTCAAAAATCTAAAAAGTACAGATTACGTTAGATTTACTTTCTTATTATATACTAGCTGTGCCCGCGGCTTCGGCCACGTGGAACGTGATGTACAAAACAATGACTAATAAAGTCATCTGAACATATTTAGTCCATTCGCTTATCTACTTTTCTCTCATAATTAACTCGCGGCGCCATTAAAATTACAATAACGTTTGATAGAGTGGACCGATTTTAATGAAACAAAGACTGGGTTACTCCCGAGGATATGCTTTATGATTTTATTGTGAACCCAGTTACTACTTTAGCAGTGCAGTAGCAGATAGACAGACAGACAGACATTTCTAAAAAAGGATTAAAATGTATTCTATTACTTATTGCTAGACACCTGCAACAATTTTTTACACGAAAATATAAAAAGTACTGATTACGTAAGGTTTACATTATTACTATATGTATAGATAAATATATAATTTCTTTATCTACTGATATCTTTGCTTCGCATGGTTGTACTACGAAGAAAATGAGGAAAATCTTTCGTTTACAGTGCGACCGTGTAATGAAATAGAATAACAACTGGACATCAGTCTTTTTTTTATGTCATAGGAGGCAAACGAACTGATGGGTCACCTGATGTTAAGTGATCACTGCCGTCTATATACACTAGAAACACCAGGGCAGTTGCAAGTGCGTTTCCAGTCTGTGTTCGGGGAGGGGGGTACGGGAGGTGGAGAGGAGAAAGGGAGGTGGGCCTCCGGCACTCTCACTGACCGAACGAAACGCAATAATGCAAGCACTGTTACTTCACATCGGTTTTCTGTGAGAGGGTGATACTACCCCGGGCGAGCCGACCCATTCATGCTGGAACCAATAATAGCTTCAGCGGGGCTCTAGCAACTTCAAAACTATCACTACAGTCTGTCTATTCTGTCAATATTTTTAAATATTTCCAAACTACCTTCCGTCTTACTCACTTTTTATATGGAGATTTTATAACACAATTTTTTCATATACATACCCACAGCCCCCTGGCAATATAATATCAGCATCGTTCCCGACTGAATATGAAAGGCGGATGGATAGTAGCGCTACTCCGCGACTCAATAATCAATATATCTCTTATTTTTAGAGTTGAAGCTAATTTTTGGTTGGCGAAATTGCCTACATAGGCAGAGGCCAAAGAAAAAACACTTTTTTGTTAATTACTATTCTGTCGTTAAATTAATTTTGATAAAAAACCAATCTGCTTCTAACACTTAGAAAAGGTTTATAGAACTGTACGCCTATGTATGGGGTTCAGATAGCTATATTTTAATTGTTCTATTGTTGCTTTAAGAAGTTAGGTTCTGTAGGTGGTAGAGCCACGCTTGTAGGTGGTAGAGCCACGCTGAAGCTATTACTGGTTTCATCATGGATGGGTCGGCTCGCTCGAGGTAGTACCACCCTTTCATAGAAAGTGACAATGAAGTCACACTGCTTACATTAATGCGTTTCGTTCGGTAAGTGACCTCCCCTTCCCCTGCCCTCTCCTCTCCCTCCCTTTTCTCCCCAAACACAGGCTGGGCAACGCACTTACCACTCCCCTGGTGTTGCAAGTGTCTATAGACCGTGGTGATCACTTAACATCAGGTGACCCACCAGTTCGTTTGCCTCCTATGATATAAAAAATAAGTTACTCCAACTTGCCTCCGCGCCTCATTAATCGATACATCTCTTAGTTTTAAAGTTGAAACTACTTTTTTTTAAATTACTAATTATGTCTTTAAACCAGTTTCGTTTAAAGACATAAGACTGTTTCTAAAACATTAAAAAATGTTTATGAACTATGCGCCTAAGTATGGGGTTTAGATTATTTTTTTTTTTTGCTTAACAAAGTTACTCCAGTATACCTGATAGCAAGCCAAAAAACAACAGCGACCACCAAAAAGTCTACAATCCATCAGCAGTCAACGTTTTTAAATCGACCTGCCAGTAAGTAGCCACCGAGTCTGTGGTTTATAAGCTGATTGACCCCGAAACGTTACAAAGTTAAAGCAAGTCATTGTGACTAATTTGTTACCATGTTTGAAGCAACGATAGCGTAGTTGATAGCGTGTTCGGACGCCGCGTCGATGGACGTAGGTTCAAATCCCAGCAATTGAGTCGGCGGTTTCGGTGAAGGAGAACATCGTGATATTCGTGATTAGACCATAGCATGATGGTAGGGCATTTTCTAAGTCTCCTAGCTGAGCCTGAGGGGATGGGTCGGGGGACCCATCTCCTCATTGCACAGGCGAGGCTGACGAGGGGAGACGACTGGTTGTATACCCAGTAGTCTCTCTATAGTAGGACGAAGCCTGGCATTCACTCGCCAGAATGCCGCAGGGGCGGTTTCTCAGGAAGACAGCAGGTTCGTTCCCTGGCCACCCCTACCATGCGGTGGACGGTACACCGTGGGGTTTTAGTCCGTGCGAGTCGGACATAACCCAGTCTCTGCCCCGAGAGGATGGCATATTCATAAAAGCTTTCCACACGTTAATAAAAAAAGGCATTTTCTAAGTCCGCATGGCTAGCTACAACTCTTAAGTTGAAAATCTGTTGTCAAGCATCTATCGGTGTGTTCCGGAAGATACGGAAGATAAGCCAGTCCCGTGTAAGTTTAGCGTGTTTACCTAAGGTGGTAAACGACCACATCGTCGTTTATTATCAGATGAGATTGTGCTTAAATGCTCAAACCTATAATAAAGTATATAACCCATAAAATAATACTTGACTATATACAGAGTAATATTCCTGGCGCATTTTGGTCGCAGTTCACTCAGAAACAAATGACTTTTACCATTCGGCAAAATATTTAAATTTAACTCTTAGGAAATCTTGATCGGAAGCCATTTCCAAGTTTCCGCATCTAGATATTAGAAGATATAGATATAAAGAAAGAAAAATAAAAAAAATGGAATTTTCAAGGCATTTGAGTTTCTATGAGCTTGTGTTGTATAGATTTACTTTCAAATTACTAACCAATTTCTACCGATTTCGATACCAATTTCGACTAATAACCATATACTGACAACGAGTCTAAAGTCCAACTAACACGTTACCGACTGAAACGTTATGGCTGAGGGAAAAAAACAATCTCGCGTCGCATCGGCCGCCACGGGTTACGGAAGAAAATAATAATTTAAACACTTTCGCGGAACAGTCGCGGCCGGTCGATCGCCCGCTTTATATATCCGATAAATAAATATGAGAGGGCCTTTTTTACCCGACGGACACGTACCCCCGTGGAATCCCGGCGTAAGGACCGCGCCTTATACGGTCGGGGAAGCACGGGATACCTTTATATTCTATGCGTGTCGCGAACACTACAAAAAGTTACGTTACGAGCGCGTACGAGGCGAGTACGCGAGGATGCCTTAGCTGTGGACTGCCGGCACGCTGGCACGACACTCAGATGTAACCTTGCCAATTAATATTTTAAATATTTAATTTTTATAATAGGTAGCAAGTTCAGACACCGCTTCAAGCCACATAGCATCAAAATCATGCAACGAGCAGGATATTTCGGTGAAAGAAGTTGAAGATCTGTTGTAAGCACCTAGATAGAAGATAGTCTCCCTAGAGGCTTAGAGTGTTTAGCATTTTAGTTCATATCAAATGAGATTATTGTGAAATGCTAAAACCTATGTTTGTTGTCTTCTGTCCGCGTGTACGTGACTGAACTCCATTTAAACGGCTGGATAGATTTTGATATAATTTTTATCAGTGTTCAGGTGTATTCGATAATTATTTTGACTGAACTCCATTTAAACGGCTGGATAGATTTTGATATAATTTTTATCAGTGTTCAGGTGTATTCGATAATGATTTAGATTTACAATTGGACCGGTACGTGGCGCTTCGGTTGAGTTTTAGGATATTGTTAATTATCAAGGCAGGACACTGAACAAAGTCCGCCGGGACCGCTGTACCATATAAAAAACTAGCTTTTGCCCGCTACACCACTCAAGTTCATGTAGATTTGTCTTATACATCGGGGAAAGTACTTTTCTTCGGGATGTAAGGTACCCTGCTTATTTCTGTACTCCGGCCAACGTGTAAGCAAAATTTCACGATAATCTGTTGTGTTAATTGGTTTGTTTAATTGTTGTGATAATGCGTGAAAGCATAACAAACAAACAAACTCACTTTAGCATCTCGAGCATAATTAATGCTAAGGAATGCAAGGAATGCTAAGTACACAAGACTTATATTAATCTCGTCTTTTTTTTTATAAATACCATACTTAATGAATATATAAATTATTTCACTTCCAGAATTAAGACAAATTTTAAGATTCATAAAAGAGTAAAGGCTCCGAGGTGTAGAAGAAATAGACATATCTTTATATATCTTTATATATCTATATATATAAATTTCTTCTGTGCGTGTGTATGACACTGAACTCCTCAAAAACGGCTGGACCGATTTTAATAAAACTTTGTGTGCGTGTTCCAGTGGAACCGAGAATGGTTTAGATTCACAATTGGACCCGGTGGGTGGTGTTGCGGTTGACTTTTAGGGTTTTTTTTATTATCAAGGCAGGACAATTAAGCTCCCCATATGTGGTCGTGTAGTAACAATTTACACTGTATCAAATTACATCTTTGTTAACTAACCGTGGCAAATATAAATCGTGTATACAGTAAATTCACCGTATTAACAATCAGAAAATATGACAACCCGTCGTCTAAACGTAACATTATATAAGGAATATTTGTTAAAAAAAATCTGAGTCGTTATAGACAGTTGTTGTTTATTCTATCATAATACAATTTAGTACAGCAATCGAATAATGTATGCAAATTTATATTTCAGTTATTAATAAACTTATTTACAGATACACATGGATATAATTTGAATGATTCTAAGTAATGATCAGTCCCACCTGTAAACCTTACGTTTAGAGCCGAATTAGCCTTTACCCAAAACGATGCATCCTTTTAATTACCGTGCCAGCCGTAATAGTATTGATGACTTTAAACGCCGAGAAACTGATGATTCTATTGTTATATAGAAATGTTGAAAGAGTTCAGAACATTCGTGTTTTTCCTTCAGAGTGAGCGGTCTTAATTACATTTGAATTAGAAGTTGCATACAAATTCCGAAATATTTACTGGAATATGCACAAAGCTCGTATCCGCAACATCGAACGATAAGTAATCGTCATTTTTAAACTAATATCTTATCCAAAACAATCCACGTAGTTTTATTTATATAATTTTTAATCAGTAGGTGTTTCTGTATTACCCTTGTAATACCTAGACTTTTTTTTAATGTTATAGCTGCCAACCGAACAGGCGGGTCACCTGATGTTAAGTGATCACCGTCGTCCATATACACTTGCAACTCCAGGGGAGTAGCAAGTGCGTTGCCAGCCTGTGTTTGAGGATAAGGGCTGTGGGAAGGTGACCCTCCGGCGCCCTCACTGACCGAACGAAACGCAACAATGCAAGCACTGTCACTTCACGTCGGTTTTCTGTGGTAGTACACCGGGTGAGCCGACCCATTCATGCTGAAACCAGTAATAGCTTGAGACAGCGTGTCTCTACCACTTACCCACCTACTTACTACCCTTCCTTCCCCTAGCATATTTAAAAGGTTTCGACAGCTATGACCTGTAAACGAATTGAGACAGGAACATGTGAATATGCGAGTGGCCACATCTAAATTTATAAGTCCCTAATTCTGTATATACGTGTACATTTTTCCAAATTTTCTGATAAACATGTATTATAAAGGACACGGTATATTATATACGAATGTTATATTAAAAACAATCGGTATATGTGTTTGTAAGTCTGGATTTAATTTAAAAAAACCTTGTCCAATTATGAGATTTTGTACATGAGAATTATATATTATTTCGCAATTAGGCTTTAAGAATAATTCTTACAGTAAGTGTAAAAAAATGATTTCAGCAAATTAAATCGGGTAAGCATTATCATTGCAATAATTATATTTACAAAAATAAAGTAATATAAGCAAAAAAAATGTCGAGTCAGTAATAAGGATTACCGACGAAGCGAAAACTTGAAATAATGGAATAACAATGGTCTTGTTTGAGATTTTAAATGGATTATAGCCTGAATTATTTAAATTTCGTCATTTAAAATTATAAACATCAGTCTGGTTTTCACATCTATTGGCACTCGGAGCAATAATTATATGCATTTTTATAAAATCTATTAATCAATCAAACATATGATGGGGTGCACAAGCTAAATACAAAATATCAATATTAGATGTACACATGCCCCTATACTACGCCTCGCTAGTCTAACGCAAGCCTCGCAAGCGCAATACGGTCAGTCACGCTTACTAGCATGTCATGACGCGAATTTATCTCCTGCAAAAAATACCGCTCAAAGCCCCTAAAAAGTTTTCACTACAAATATGAATACGAGTAAAACAATATGATCGTAAATTCACAAACCACTTGCAATAATTTAGTACGTAAAAAATATAAAATACGTATTAATTTAATATATAAAATTCGATTGTAGTTACAAAAACTAGGACCGATCGACCCTGTCCGATTTAACAATCATCTAAGCAATTCTGATGTCGAAGTAAAAACGGGCGCAAATCGATTTGTTCGTGGCACAAATATGTTCCAACTTCGAACTGAAATATTTCGTACTGCAACCTCGACCGGCGCGCAGTCGCGGTCTTATTCTGATAATTATTTAACTAACCCTAAATTTTTTACATTTAATATATATTCTGTATTCGTACCGGAGTTAACGATTGTGCTAATAGACTTGGTGGTGAATGGACGCAAATATTGTTTTGTGAAGCATAGGTTTATGTAAAAAAGTCTGTTCATTATTAGCACATCGTTGAGATTGTGCTTAAATGCTCAAACCTATAATAAAGTATATAACCCATAAAATAATACTTGACTATATACAGAGTAATATTCCTGGCGCATTTTGGTCGCAGTTCACTCAGAAACAAATGACTTTTACCATTCGGCAAAATATTTAAATTTAACTCTTAGGAAATCTTGATCGGAAGCCATTTCCAAGTTTCCGCATCTAGATATTAGAAGATATAGATATAAAGAAAGAAAAATAAAAAAAATGGAATTTTCAAGGCATTTGAGTTTCTATGAGCTTGTGTTGTATAGATTTACTTTCAAATTACTAACCAATTTCTACCGATTTCGATACCAATTTCGACTAATAACCATATACTGACAACGAGTCTAAAGTCCAACTAACACGTTACCGACTGAAACGTTATGGCTGAGGGAAAAAAACAATCTCGCGTCGCATCGGCCGCCACGGGTTACGGAAGAAAATAATAATTTAAACACTTTCGCGGAACAGTCGCGGCCGGTCGATCGCCCGCTTTATATATCCGATAAATAAATATGAGAGGGCCTTTTTTACCCGACGGACACGTACCCCCGTGGAATCCCGGCGTAAGGACCGCGCCTTATACGGTCGGGGAAGCACGGGATACCTTTATATTCTATGCGTGTCGCGAACACTACAAAAAGTTACGTTACGAGCGCGTACGAGGCGAGTACGCGAGGATGCCTTAGCTGTGGACTGCCGGCACGCTGGCACGACACTCAGATGTAACCTTGCCAATTAATATTTTAAATATTTAATTTTTATAATAGGTAGCAAGTTCAGACACCGCTTCAAGCCACATAGCATCAAAATCATGCAACGAGCAGGATATTTCGGTGAAAGAAGTTGAAGATCTGTTGTAAGCACCTAGATAGAAGATAGTCTCCCTAGAGGCTTAGAGTGTTTAGCATTTTAGTTCATATCAAATGAGATTATTGTGAAATGCTAAAACCTATGTTTGTTGTCTTCTGTCCGCGTGTACGTGACTGAACTCCATTTAAACGGCTGGATAGATTTTGATATAATTTTTATCAGTGTTCAGGTGTATTCGATAATGATTTAGATTTACAATTGGACCGGTACGTGGCGCTTCGGTTGAGTTTTAGGATATTGTTAATTATCAAGGCAGGACACTGAACAAAGTCCGCCGGGACCGCTGTACCATATAAAAAACTAGCTTTTGCCCGCTACACCACTCAAGTTCATGTAGATTTGTCTTATACATCGGGGAAAGTACTTTTCTTCGGGATGTAAGGTACCCTGCTTATTTCTGTACTCCGGCCAACGTGTAAGCAAAATTTCACGATAATCTGTTGTGTTAATTGGTTTGTTTAATTGTTGTGATAATGCGTGAAAGCATAACAAACAAACAAACTCACTTTAGCATCTCGAGCATAATTAATGCTAAGGAATGCAAGGAATGCTAAGTACACAAGACTTATATTAATCTCGTCTTTTTTTTTATAAATACCATACTTAATGAATATATAAATTATTTCACTTCCAGAATTAAGACAAATTTTAAGATTCATAAAAGAGTAAAGGCTCCGAGGTGTAGAAGAAATAGACATATCTTTATATATCCTTGTTAGTGCCTTATGGGTTTTTGATTGATATTGAAGTCGGTTAATACTTTTTTTTGAAAATTTACTTTATTAATATGTATAACTGTCACACTGTAGGGACTTTGGACTCTCCATAGAGATTTCTTGTGGAGTAGCGATAAGGTTTTCTAAAAATAACCTTCAAGAGAGACCTTTGGGCCCTTTCTAATTTTATTAGAACGGTCTTAGAAGCGTTGCCCCAGGATGAGATGCAGTATTGAAGTAAGGATTGACATAAGGCCTTATAAATTAGAATTAAAGTATCGCGATCCCGTAATATCCCGTAATATTTTCTATTCGTAATTTATTTATTTCCATTTCATTTTTCTATTATATCTGTACTATATTCATATTTTTCAGCAGTATTTATTAGATATACTAATACTTACTTTATCGTGTAACCGTGACCTCAACTCAGATATTCAATTTTATTATTAGTCTGGCCATAAATACTGTTACAATTAAAAATAAACAAAATATTACATTCGAATTTGGAATCTGTCATTTTTATATGACTATTCATTCGGTTTTCTCATTTTATAATTTTTATCAGTGTTCAGGTGTATTCGATAATGATTTAGATTTACAATTGGACCGGTACGTGGCGCTTCGGTTGAGTTTTAGGATATTGTTAATTATCAAGGCAGGACACTGAACAAAGTCCGCCGGGACCGCTGTACCATATAAAAAACTAGCTTTTGCCCGCTACACCACTCAAGTTCATGTAGATTTGTCTTATACATCGGGGAAAGTACTTTTCTTCGGGATGTAAGGTACCCTGCTTATTTCTGTACTCCGGCCAACGTGTAAGCAAAATTTCACGATAATCTGTTGTGTTAATTGGTTTGTTTAATTGTTGTGATAATGCGTGAAAGCATAACAAACAAACAAACTCACTTTAGCATCTCGAGCATAATTAATGCTAAGGAATGCAAGGAATGCTAAGTACACAAGACTTATATTAATCTCGTCTTTTTTTTTATAAATACCATACTTAATGAATATATAAATTATTTCACTTCCAGAATTAAGACAAATTTTAAGATTCATAAAAGAGTAAAGGCTCCGAGGTGTAGAAGAAATAGACATATCTTTATATATCTTTATATATCTATATATATAAATTTCTTCTGTGCGTGTGTATGACACTGAACTCCTCAAAAACGGCTGGACCGATTTTAATAAAACTTTGTGTGCGTGTTCCAGTGGAACCGAGAATGGTTTAGATTCACAATTGGACCCGGTGGGTGGTGTTGCGGTTGACTTTTAGGGTTTTTTTTATTATCAAGGCAGGACAATTAAGCTCCCCATATGTGGTCGTGTAGTAACAATTTACACTGTATCAAATTACATCTTTGTTAACTAACCGTGGCAAATATAAATCGTGTATACAGTAAATTCACCGTATTAACAATCAGAAAATATGACAACCCGTCGTCTAAACGTAACATTATATAAGGAATATTTGTTAAAAAAAATCTGAGTCGTTATAGACAGTTGTTGTTTATTCTATCATAATACAATTTAGTACAGCAATCGAATAATGTATGCAAATTTATATTTCAGTTATTAATAAACTTATTTACAGATACACATGGATATAATTTGAATGATTCTAAGTAATGATCAGTCCCACCTGTAAACCTTACGTTTAGAGCCGAATTAGCCTTTACCCAAAACGATGCATCCTTTTAATTACCGTGCCAGCCGTAATAGTATTGATGACTTTAAACGCCGAGAAACTGATGATTCTATTGTTATATAGAAATGTTGAAAGAGTTCAGAACATTCGTGTTTTTCCTTCAGAGTGAGCGGTCTTAATTACATTTGAATTAGAAGTTGCATACAAATTCCGAAATATTTACTGGAATATGCACAAAGCTCGTATCCGCAACATCGAACGATAAGTAATCGTCATTTTTAAACTAATATCTTATCCAAAACAATCCACGTAGTTTTATTTATATAATTTTTAATCAGTAGGTGTTTCTGTATTACCCTTGTAATACCTAGACTTTTTTTTAATGTTATAGCTGCCAACCGAACAGGCGGGTCACCTGATGTTAAGTGATCACCGTCGTCCATATACACTTGCAACTCCAGGGGAGTAGCAAGTGCGTTGCCAGCCTGTGTTTGAGGATAAGGGCTGTGGGAAGGTGACCCTCCGGCGCCCTCACTGACCGAACGAAACGCAACAATGCAAGCACTGTCACTTCACGTCTCTTCTGTCCGCGTGTACGTGACTGAACTCCATTTAAACGGCTGGATAGATTTTGATATAATTTTTATCAGTGTTCAGGTGTATTCGATAATGATTTAGATTTACAATTGGACCGGTACGTGGCGCTTCGGTTGAGTTTTAGGATATTGTTAATTATCAAGGCAGGACACTGAACAAAGTCCGCCGGGACCGCTGTACCATATAAAAAACTAGCTTTTGCCCGCTACACCACTCAAGTTCATGTAGATTTGTCTTATACATCGGGGAAAGTACTTTTCTTCGGGATGTAAGGTACCCTGCTTATTTCTGTACTCCGGCCAACGTGTAAGCAAAATTTCACGATAATCTGTTGTGTTAATTGGTTTGTTTAATTGTTGTGATAATGCGTGAAAGCATAACAAACAAACAAACTCACTTTAGCATCTCGAGCATAATTAATGCTAAGGAATGCAAGGAATGCTAAGTACACAAGACTTATATTAATCTCGTCTTTTTTTTTATAAATACCATACTTAATGAATATATAAATTATTTCACTTCCAGAATTAAGACAAATTTTAAGATTCATAAAAGAGTAAAGGCTCCGAGGTGTAGAAGAAATAGACATATCTTTATATATCTTTATATATCTATATATATAAATTTCTTCTGTGCGTGTGTATGACACTGAACTCCTCAAAAACGGCTGGACCGATTTTAATAAAACTTTGTGTGCGTGTTCCAGTGGAACCGAGAATGGTTTAGATTCACAATTGGACCCGGTGGGTGGTGTTGCGGTTGACTTTTAGGGTTTTTTTTATTATCAAGGCAGGACAATTAAGCTCCCCATATGTGGTCGTGTAGTAACAATTTACACTGTATCAAATTACATCTTTGTTAACTAACCGTGGCAAATATAAATCGTGTATACAGTAAATTCACCGTATTAACAATCAGAAAATATGACAACCCGTCGTCTAAACGTAACATTATATAAGGAATATTTGTTAAAAAAAATCTGAGTCGTTATAGACAGTTGTTGTTTATTCTATCATAATACAATTTAGTACAGCAATCGAATAATGTATGCAAATTTATATTTCAGTTATTAATAAACTTATTTACAGATACACATGGATATAATTTGAATGATTCTAAGTAATGATCAGTCCCACCTGTAAACCTTACGTTTAGAGCCGAATTAGCCTTTACCCAAAACGATGCATCCTTTTAATTACCGTGCCAGCCGTAATAGTATTGATGACTTTAAACGCCGAGAAACTGATGATTCTATTGTTATATAGAAATGTTGAAAGAGTTCAGAACATTCGTGTTTTTCCTTCAGAGTGAGCGGTCTTAATTACATTTGAATTAGAAGTTGCATACAAATTCCGAAATATTTACTGGAATATGCACAAAGCTCGTATCCGCAACATCGAACGATAAGTAATCGTCATTTTTAAACTAATATCTTATCCAAAACAATCCACGTAGTTTTATTTATATAATTTTTAATCAGTAGGTGTTTCTGTATTACCCTTGTAATACCTAGACTTTTTTTTAATGTTATAGCTGCCAACCGAACAGGCGGGTCACCTGATGTTAAGTGATCACCGTCGTCCATATACACTTGCAACTCCAGGGGAGTAGCAAGTGCGTTGCCAGCCTGTGTTTGAGGATAAGGGCTGTGGGAAGGTGACCCTCCGGCGCCCTCACTGACCGAACGAAACGCAACAATGCAAGCACTGTCACTTCACGTCGGTTTTCTGTGGTAGTACACCGGGTGAGCCGACCCATTCATGCTGAAACCAGTAATAGCTTGAGACAGCGTGTCTCTACCACTTACCCACCTACTTACTACCCTTCCTTCCCCTAGCATATTTAAAAGGTTTCGACAGCTATGACCTGTAAACGAATTGAGACAGGAACATGTGAATATGCGAGTGGCCACATCTAAATTTATAAGTCCCTAATTCTGTATATACGTGTACATTTTTCCAAATTTTCTGATAAACATGTATTATAAAGGACACGGTATATTATATACGAATGTTATATTAAAAACAATCGGTATATGTGTTTGTAAGTCTGGATTTAATTTAAAAAAACCTTGTCCAATTATGAGATTTTGTACATGAGAATTATATATTATTTCGCAATTAGGCTTTAAGAATAATTCTTACAGTAAGTGTAAAAAAATGATTTCAGCAAATTAAATCGGGTAAGCATTATCATTGCAATAATTATATTTACAAAAATAAAGTAATATAAGCAAAAAAAATGTCGAGTCAGTAATAAGGATTACCGACGAAGCGAAAACTTGAAATAATGGAATAACAATGGTCTTGTTTGAGATTTTAAATGGATTATAGCCTGAATTATTTAAATTTCGTCATTTAAAATTATAAACATCAGTCTGGTTTTCACATCTATTGGCACTCGGAGCAATAATTATATGCATTTTTATAAAATCTATTAATCAATCAAACATATGATGGGGTGCACAAGCTAAATACAAAATATCAATATTAGATGTACACATGCCCCTATACTACGCCTCGCTAGTCTAACGCAAGCCTCGCAAGCGCAATACGGTCAGTCACGCTTACTAGCATGTCATGACGCGAATTTATCTCCTGCAAAAAATACCGCTCAAAGCCCCTAAAAAGTTTTCACTACAAATATGAATACGAGTAAAACAATATGATCGTAAATTCACAAACCACTTGCAATAATTTAGTACGTAAAAAATATAAAATACGTATTAATTTAATATATAAAATTCGATTGTAGTTACAAAAACTAGGACCGATCGACCCTGTCCGATTTAACAATCATCTAAGCAATTCTGATGTCGAAGTAAAAACGGGCGCAAATCGATTTGTTCGTGGCACAAATATGTTCCAACTTCGAACTGAAATATTTCGTACTGCAACCTCGACCGGCGCGCAGTCGCGGTCTTATTCTGATAATTATTTAACTAACCCTAAATTTTTTACATTTAATATATATTCTGTATTCGTACCGGAGTTAACGATTGTGCTAATAGACTTGGTGGTGAATGGACGCAAATATTGTTTTGTGAAGCATAGGTTTATGTAAAAAAGTCTGTTCATTATTAGCACATCGTATCTCTTTATACTTTTTTATTGCTTTTTTAACAAAAATGATTGTCATGGCATAAAAATCAACCGTATATTCCCACACTAGGAACTGAATCCTGTGTCGTGGGTAATCGAACAAAAAATCTTTACAAAATATATTTCTTGTTAGTGCCGTAAGTGGCTTACTTATTAGACAATTAAGATTAATAAAATTTAGAATGTACATATATCAAACTGTTAATATTACACAAATTTAATACCTAAAGTACACAAACACACACGGTTATTATATCTAAGCAGGAAGTGAAAAGTTTGGGTATGTTTGTAAATTGACTTTATAAATGTATTCATATTCATTGCTTGTGTCTGTTTAAGAAAGGATATGAAGAATGTTTTCTGTCTCCTCGTATGATAAGGATAATAACCAATTTGTGACACTTGCTTTTACTTCTTTGGTTAATTAATTCTCAGTGTTTGTTCACTTGTCTATATATGAAAGGGATAGCAAACTTACTAAAACGTTGAGCGAAAACAGTGTTAACTTTGGGTGTTTTTATATTGAAGCGCTGAGTGTGAACAACGTCGAAGGAACTCGTAACATCGCTGTTAAATGGCAGATATTTTCTGATGTATTTGTGATGAGTAAGGGTCATTTTTAACTGACTTCAAAAAAAGGAGGAGGTTATCAATTCGTCTGTATTTTTTATTTATTTTTTTATGTTTGTTACCTCATAACTTTGGACTGGGTGAACCGATTTTGATTATTCTTTTCTTATTTGAAAGCTGATACTTCCAGTGTGGTCTCATTTTAATTTGGTATAGTTCCGACAACGGCATCCAGTGCAAATCGTATAAGTTTTAAATTTGCATTAAGTATGTACACGACAAATAGACGAATAACTCAATATTACGCTAACCGATTTCGATGATTCATTTTTTATTGAAAAGGATGTACTTTAAGGGTAGTTTGATGAATTGAAGCGCTGAGTGTTAACAACGTCGAGGGAACTCGTAACATCGCTGTTAAATGGTATGTGTTTTCTGATGTATTTGTGATAAGGGTCATTTTTAATATGTATAACTGTCGCACTGTAAGGACTTTGCACTCCTCATAGAGATTTCTTGTGGAGTAGCGATAAGGTTTTCTAAAAATAACCTTCAAGAGAGACCTTTGGGCCCTTTCTAGTTTTATTAGAACGGTCTTAGAAGCGTTGCCCTAGGATGAGATGCAGTATTGAAGTAAGGATTGACATAAGGCCTTATAAATTAGAATTAAAGTATCGCGACACGCCGCATCCCGTAATATTTTCTATTCGTAATTTATTTATTTCCATTTCATTTTTCTATTATATCTGTACTATATTCATATTATTCAGCAGTATTTATTGGATATACTAATACTTACTTTATCGTGTAATCGTGACCTCAAGTCAGATATTCAATTTTATACTTAGTCTGGCCATAAATACTGTTACAATTAAAAATAAACAAAATATTACATTCGAATTTGGAATCTGTCATTTTTATATGACTATTCATTCGGTTTTCTCATTTTGGCGCTAATACATTGTACAATATTTTGCGATATTTAAAATGGAGTGGGGTGATAAAGAGAACCGAATCGCTGTGATTGCATTACACAAAGTACACAATATTTAAAACTCTCCATACGCTTGGTGTTAGTAAAATGTTTTTGTATCGGGCTACTAATAGGTACAATGAGACCTCCTCTGTTTGTGACAAAAAGAGATCTGGCCGTCCACGTAGTGTTTGTACGAAAAAGGTGGTCAAAGCAGTAAGGGAAAGAATTCGAAGAAGTCCTGTCCGAAAGTAAAAGATTTTATCTCGGGAGATGCAGATAGGACCTAGAACCATGGCGCGTATTTTAAAAGATGACTAAGGACTTGCAGCCTATAAGAGCCGTGCTGGTCATTTCTTAACTGATAATTTAAAAACGAATAGGATGCTACAATCGAAACAACTACTGAAGCGGTACGCAAAGGGAGGTCAGAGAAAAAAAATCTTTACGGATGAGAAAAATTTTAACAAACAAAATGACCGTATTTATGCTCAAAGCTCTAAGGAAGACTCCCAATTAGTCGACAGAGTGCAACGTAGGCACTATCCGACTTCAGTGATGGTTTGGTGGGATATTAGCTATGAAGGAGTGACTGAGCCATACTTTTGTGAGAAAGGCATCAAAACATCGACACAAGTTTATCAAGATACCATTCTTGACAAGGTATTGAAGCCCCTTAACAACACTATGTCCAATAATCAAGTATGGTCCTTGCAGCAAGACTCGGCGCCGAGACATAAAGCTCGGTCTATGCAGTCTTGGTTGGAAACGAACGTTTCGGACTTCATCAGAGCTGAAGACAGGCCGTCGTCTAGTCCCGATCTTAATCCGCTAGATTATGATTTATGGTCAGTTTTAGAGAGTATGGCTTGCTCTAAATGCCATGATAATTTGGAGACCCTAATCTAATCCGTACGATTGGCAGTGAAGAATTTTCCCATGGAATGAGTGCGTGCTTCTATTGATAACTGGCCTCAACGTTTAAATGACTGTATTGCAGCCAATGGAGGCCACTTCGAATAAGCTTTTTATATTTTAAATTGTTTTATATTTATGTATTAAACTAACACACTGTAAAAGTAATAAATGTTATTTGCAATAGAAAATTTTTTTTTTCGTTGTTTCAGTATTTATGGCAAGACTAGGTACTTTTGTTTCTCTGAAAATATCAGAAAACGTTTTAAACATAACATTTATACCCATCTGTAGAATATAATGAATCTGTAATAGTGTATATTTCTTTTTAAAATTTTGTATTAAATTAATTACTCAAAAACGATTGTAACAATTTCTAAGTATGTATATATAGAGTATAAGAATTATCAATAATAATTTAAGAAAACTTAAAACAACAATAATTTCATATGATTAAAATTCTATTTGATGTTTACCGATTTAAGGAAATTTTGTACACGGAAAGTATTTCGATGTTAAACAATTATGTTATTTATCGTCAATAATTTTAGAAATCATATAAATCGAGATTATATTAAATAAGGACAGGAAAATATTAATTCTTATAGTCTATACAGGCTAATAAATCTTCTTCATATTTAAAGTTATGATAGCGTTTTTGGATACCGCGTTCTTGGACGTATGTTCGAATCCTGGCAACAGAGTCGGAGCTGTCGGTAGAGGAAAATATCGTATTGAAATGTTAGCATGGTGGCAGGGTTTTATATAAGTCCGCCCGACTACCCAATCCCCAAGTTGAAAATCTGTCGTCAAGCACCTGTTGATGTGTTCCGGCAGCTGCACTTGAGAACTAGCGCCCTCTAGGTTTAGTGTGTTTACCTTCTTAGACCACATCTCCTATAACATCAAATGATATTGTGGTTAATCGCTAAAATATATAAAGTATAAAATATACATATATATATATATATATTAGCGGACCCAGCCACGCGTTGCTTTGGCTCAGTGAGATTTTAGAGTAGAAAGAGAGAGAGTTAGATCTGTGTGATATCTGTGAGATATCTATAACAGCCGATCCTACAGGTTAATGACAATAATCAACAGTGACAATAATTTAATTTGTAATTAAAAAAAATTTAACCCTCTAATCGAAATATAAATCCTATCTGTCAAGTTGGACCAAATTATACATAAATGCCAATTTTCATGAAAATTGTTCGAGTAGTTTATCGAGGACGGAGGAGGAGCTTATCATGGACAAACCTCATGACACTGGGTTTTTATATATTTAGATTTATATCGTGATGTATAAATCCAGAATAAGGCCACGTAGCACATGTGCAATTTTGCAGAAACGGAACGCGTTTTCGATGGACGTTTGTTCCCTGTTTGCGGACAACCGAGCACGCTTGTCGCCGACGAAATCACCGTCGGAGCGAGCCTGCGGTTCCAGTTACAATTTACTCTGCGTCGAAACGTTAGAGCTTATTGTCACTCCGGGAATTTACTTTATTGAATCTAACGGCCGATTTCCTCCATAAATAGCATACACTCTTATTGATTTTCTTAGTGTCTATGATGTTTTTTTGATTTTAGAAGAGTAATTAAAAATACTTCAACTAAAACATTTGACTAATTTCATTAGAAAAATCTTTATTACATACTCGTTCTTATCTATTACACCTTTCCGTTTACATGTAGTACTATAATATAAATAATATATTAATGAATTACTACTACAAAATGAATTTCGAGATCTTGGAGATATTAAGAAAAAAATTACCTCAAGTCTAGGTTACTCGGTGACCATACGTTTTGGAGAGTAATTGTAATGGATTTCAAGCGATAACATTTGAATAATTAGTTACATAATAGGCTTTTCCTTTCCAATTTATGTTTCTTAGAAATCATTATTTATTAAGTTTCAGTATTACTGAGGTACTTTTTATCCAAAAAGTGTTAAAATATTATAGATTAATATATACATTAAAAATAATAAAAGATTTTTTTCGTCGAACTGACTACGCTATTTACCTGGCAAGGTCTTAACATGTTCACCGGACTACGAACAAAACATGAATTGAGAAAATCAATTGACAAACAGAAAAGAAAAAGATAATGAATTGTTTATCTTACTCCATTTATATATAGATAATAGATTAATATGAAGTAAAGAATTACAAGATCTTGGAGATGTCAAGAAAAACTGATCATCAATATACCTGTACAGTCTTATAGTGATTTAATTATGTATTGAAATCAAAATGGGCTTCGAAGGTTGCCTGCGAGTGCGCTTAAGGTTTTTTGCTACGATTCTTGCACTACCTTATGTAAATCTAAGCTTTTACATATAACACATTATTATAGGTTGTATGTTTATATATTAAATTCAATTTTAAACATTATGTACGAAAATACAATCTATGTATATATGGAATGTAAGGGGTGTCGAAAAACATCATAGGACTTGAGACACCCAAGCTAACCTCACCTGCACGTGGTGCACCTTCCTGAATAACAAACGAGGCAATGGCTAAATCGGGGTGGTAGGCTTTTACAGCCTGACTGGGTCGCAACCATCATGTATATGGCGAAAAAACCCGTCATAGTGATTCGCTTCTGCGGGTCGCGTTTCGGGATCAGTCTGTACATATCCAGCTTTTCGCAAGCCGGCATGACAGCGACGACCGGCGATGGATACTGTGTCACTAGGTGGTCGCCATTGTTTTTGAATTGTACTGTGCTTACCATCAGGCATAGTGCAGTCATTTTGCCGGGCTACTATAAATAAATAAAAAATGATCTCCATAACTACTCAACCGATCTTCATGAAAGTTGGCATTTATGTATAATTTGGTCCAACTTGAGGGATAGGATAATTTATATTTCGATCAATAGCCTCAATATTTTTAATTACAAATTAAATTATTGTCAATATTGATTACTGTCATTAATTGTAAGTTTCAACAGTCTCGAAGAGATGGCGCTTTAAATGAGTTTGTTGACAGAAAACTGTAGGACTCACCATTGTAGATATGTCATAAATGGTGCCACGTTTTAATTTTGAATAATAATTATTTTTCGACTCCAATTTTATGGTGCGAGCGTTTTATTTAATTAAATATGTAATAACTGAACCACAGCAACGCGTGGCCTGGTCATCTAGTAACTCTATAAAATATTTTAGAAAGCATACTAGAGACATTTTCATATAAAAACTAAAAAAATACAATACGAAGAACTCTGCACGGTATCATGAACTATTTTAATTACCCTTTGTGAAATCTCATTTTATTCTAGTTTCGAATACATTCGTGAACTTGTTCCCATTTTCAGGCACTCCGAAACCTTTGTTTCTCGTTATAATTTTAATTCTATATAAACCTTAAAAGGTTGATTTTTAAAACAATTACAGATAACGAGGTACGGAAATATTAAATATCAGAACAATTAACAAGTATATATCAATAAATTATTTAGCTTAGCTACTAACCAAAAAATGAAAATAAAATATTTCACAAAGGCAGACACAAAATTAAATGTTATTCATGGCTTTTCAAATACTCTTATTGCGGTAATTTAAAATGTAAACATAATATTTGTAATCAAAATCAACAAAATTTATAAACTATAGACAATTATTTACTTATCAATCGGTTTTCTATGTGCAAACAAAGACATCGGCGTAACTCAGTCGACAATAAAAAAAATAACAAGCATGCATTTGAATCAAAACCTTCCTGATCCAATATGGTCATCATTAAAAAAAATGTGAAACAATCAGTTGAAACCAGTATCACTGCAAACAAAGACAACACGGTACAAATCTCTGTCAATTTAATAAACGCACTTGTTATAACAAAAAGGGTTGAACACCCACAGTCAGTTAACTCAAAAACTAAGAAAATCTAAACTATTTTCGATCCTATTAATATTCATGGTGTACTCCGAAAACCTTGGAGGTGGCCTTACACAGTAGGATTCCGCGAGTGGTACAGGCAGTTTTTCGCTTACAATTAACCTTTAGCGAGGTTTGAAGAAGTTTCGTTGCCACGCGTTTGGCGCACGACTGCCTTACATGGACCCAGCACTTCGGTTCACTCTGCTATCAAATCACGTTTACCTACCGCGATGGTATCTATCCAAAAAAGATTAAACACCAAGCAATCTTCAGACGATTCTAAACCTCCATCCAATGCAGTAAATCACAATATTGAAGACAAGAACTTTGTCGCTGCTGTAGATTTAATTTCAACTGAAAGGAATTATATTGTCAACCTATTAACGATCGGTCATTGAATAATCAGCTTTAACGATAACAACAATATAGACTTAAAATCCATTAAAAGCATTAATATTAATGTCGTTTTGTTATCGGAGCTACGTGCAAGACAGAAGGCTGGTGTGCGATGAATTCCTTGCATTTCTTCGGCACGATTTAGTTGAAAATAGAGCATCATTAAGGTTTCTGAGGTGGTGTCGTGACTGTAGAAAAAATCAAAGTGCACGTAGATGAATTGGATATAATGATTGGTAATGATGCTCCCGATACCACACTCCGATTGTATACAGACAGACACGGTGGACACTTTTGTATCGATGCTCTATAGAATGTGACGTTGTGTCACTCGGGTTGATTTTGATTGAAGCTTGCTCTCTGACATATCCTGGGGACGTACGGTTAATTCACACGGGTTACTTTGAAGGTTTTTTAATGATTCCAGTAATGATTGCGTAACCTTTGTGACTCGTGGCTGTGGGATGATTTACGATAGTTGGTTAGAAAGAAAAAAGCTTACAGTTTATTTTTCTTTTATTATAGTAAGTATATTTCCTTTTAAAATAGTTATATGATTGTGTTAAGATTCAAGTAATTCAAAGGTACTTAATATTATAAATGCGAAAACAACTTTATTTGTTTGTTTATTACCCCTCTCCGCGACTAAGCCTCAAAACCGATTGCAATGAAATTTGATTTCTGGATTTTTTTAAATACTTTATAGGTTTTAGCGTTTGACCATAAACTCATCTGATGTTAAATTACGACGCGGTCTAAGATGGTGAACACGCTAAACCTACAGGGAACTGACTTTTAAGTGCAGCTGCCGGAACCCACCAATAGGTGCTTGAAACTTGAGGATGGTAGGTAACCAGGCGGACTTAGAAAGAACCCTACCATCATGCTATGGTTCCGTCACGATGTTCTTCATCACCGAAAGCTTTGACTCAGTTGCAAAGGATTCGAACTTACGCCCATCAACTATCCGAACACGCTATCAACTAAGTAATCACCGCTTCAAGAGGCTGTATCTAAATTTATCTCATTATTTGAGACTACTTATTTTCATGACTTCATCTCCTTATTATGTGGTTAAAAAATATATTTATATTTTGCTCCAGGTCATATGCTACATCTATGCGAAATTTCCTTGCTATTGGTTTAAAGGTTTGGCAATGAAAAGGTCACAAAGAGACAGGATATTTTTTTGCATTTATAATTTACGGTACCCATCTACAAAGAGCGTTCGTTGTATTGCGAGAGAAAACGACAGGCAAACCTGCAAATTGGTTTAAAGGTTTGGCAATGAAAAGGTCACAAAGAGACAGGATATTTTTTTGGATTTATGATTTACGGTAACCATCTACAAAGAGCGTACAAACGACAGACAAACCTGCATAAACACATCGAAACACCGGTATAAAACACTCAAGCATGTATGTTACAGAACAGAAATTACCTTACAATTCATGAGATTCAGATTAAACAATGCACACTCGTATATCGGTCGTATGCAGGGCGCTTGTAAATATGTTATTGTGGCCGCCGCTCGTCTGTCCGTCCGTCGGTCTGTTTGATTTGCTCCCCCGCTCCCGTATAGTAATGAAGGTGCAATCTGTTGACAGTGCGCGCGCCGCCCACCGGTGATCGATTTTATTAAATCCAATCGATTCTCTAGTGTTGTTATGTAATTTGCATATTTATTGGAGAATGTAAGACGGATACATGAATGAACTATGATTGTAATCAACTATTCCTTGATATATTCTCTAGTCTTAAGTTTTTACTTTTTTCCAATATTTTTTCTTTTGGATTTATGTAGCTTTATCCAAATTGTCCGACTCAAAATAAATATACGCGCTCCTGAAGCACATATGAAGGTACGCAATGAATCTTATTTACGCGTACACGTGTGGCTGGGTAGTTTAACTTGCGTAGTCCGGTGAAGCTTTTAAGACCTTGCCAGGTCAATAGCGTAGTCAGTTCGAGAAAAAAGAAAAAAATATAGCTTATATGAATAGTTTCGATCGATATATGATTTTCCATGCAAGGCATATACCCAAGTTTAGGTGCGCCCCTAAGCTATAAGTGCTGCACCATTCCATACGGCGGAGTGCCATAAACCCTCGTCTGAAAGGCCCAGCGAAGCCTGAAGGCCCGTCAGGCCAACAAATGATAGTCGGCTCGGAAAAAAGAACTTTAATTATGAAATTAATGATATACTTATAAGTAATAAATACTTCGAATCTATCAATTCTATTTGAAGTTCAATAATTTTTAAATACCATAAAACGTGTCTTATATAACCTCATAGTTACAGATATTTAATCATTTCTGCTCTATTGCTTTTTTTACGAATTACGTGATTAAAAAGTAGTTCAGAAATTACGACCACTGAAGCTTTCAAGTTTTTTGCCACTGTCATAGACTAAATAGAATAAATGGATGAATAGAAGAGAGAATAAAATTAAAATATATATATTTAACGAAATAAAAATTATGTGATAAATTGATAGTCATAAACATTTATATAAAGGGCATTATATATAGCCCCAGTATTATAGGTACTTATTTTTAAATCACCGGCACATTCAAAAGGGACAAACACACTTTAAAACGAAACGGTAAACGCTGAACGAGCCTTGCCCGGGGGCAGATGGGTCGGCTGAAGATCACGAACGGAATTAATCACACTTGTTACGCTGCGCACACGCAGATTCGGAGATAACATACGAAAAATATCTCCGGAGAACTGACTCACCTTCGTTGTATGGCGTACGTGGCCGATGCGATGCTATGAATCCCGATGCGATAATTTGTAAAGTGTCTTTTGGTAAAAATTAGAACAATGATATCTTCAATATTTTGTTATCCATTACGTAGGAACTATTAGTTATTGTAATAATTATCACCTCTAGCAGCTGTCATTATATATTAGAAAATATTGTATCCATTTTCTATCGTTACGGGTTATTTTTACCCGAACACGTACAATAATGTATTTGCAAGTGTTTGCGTATTTATTTTATCAACATGCTCTGTAATCCAAACCACTGGATGGACAAATGGCTATGATAAAGTTGTCTTAATTAAGAGAGAAGTATAAGTAAGTAATATTTTATAATATTGAAATATATCCTTTGTTTATCAAAAAAAAAAGAAACCAGGATAAGTCTTTCATTTATACAAGTAAATAAAGTTTTGCATTTGTAGGATCATTTTTTTAATTTTGCTTTATTAATATATTTTTTGCTGTTTACACATCTATTTTATTATACACAGTAAATTTACAATTAATTTATTTATTTAGTATATAATACTAGGTTCACTACTAGCTGGTGCCCGCCACTTCATTTACATACAATTAATCGTCTTGTTTCAAGCGAAATGGGTCTGCACTCTACCTGGATTACTTGTAGTGTGAACTATAACTTATCACCTATAAATTAAATTTTATGAGGAATATTCAGTATTTCTATATATTATATCGCAAAATATGAAATACTACTCCACATCATACACTATAAAAGTGGGTTATAATAAAAAAAAACTGGATTTAATTTTACCCATTTTTATGACTAAGGAGTTACGTCAATGCTTGATGACAAATTAAATATAAAAATAAATTCTGGTACAGACATCCATAACCGTCTACATTTGATAATTAATATAACGTTCTATGAATTGCCATCTCTGTTATAATATATATCTTCGTAATAAAGAACTAATCGTTTCGTCTCTTCTTTTTACTTTTCTCAACGAAAAACATAGGCCATGATACATTGTATTCTCAACCCATTATGTTTTAAGTTAATTAGTTTTTATTTATGTTTTCGATATTTCGATAACATGTTTCCACTAGTATTTCGTAAAGATTATCGTGATTGGTAAAATTTTGATTAACATAGTAGTTAATTTAAAGTTATTATTATTTTACGAGTTAAGTTTAAGGTTCCCCATAAGTTTAAGTTATCCCGTAGTTATTTAACTCTCTGTTAAAAAGTTACAGATTCAAATATAATAATGTCTGTAAAAACAAGATCAATAATTATTTAAACCAAAAATGTTTAAATTAGATAGTATGTAAATAGTTTAAATTAGAAAAATAGTCTACGAACTAATACTCTACTAAGACAAATTAACGAAGATGTAATATGTAATTTATATGGTTGATTTTAATCAATCAATATTAATTTTTGTTTATGTGGCAACCACCTGAAATAGGTACAATTTATATTTTCTAACTATGGCAATATTGCCAAAGGTTTTTTTTTTATTGTTACACTGCTTGAATACTTTATAATATATTAAGAAATAGCATTTATTTCTTCATAGAAGCACTTAAATACAGTACGTTAATTTACTATTCTAATACCATTACTACAAAGGTATGTTTAGCTTGACCACGGTATGTAACATACAATATATATTAAAATTGGAGATATATTTTATCGCTAACTACAGCGTCGCTTAGCCTCTGTGGGACATGATGCCCCTCGTACATGATGTTTTAAAAAATAACTGTTTGGCTTATGAGTATTAAAGGGAGGATGTATCGAGCTCTGTTATCGCCGAATGATAATTTCCGCGATGTTACCGGGATATGTAATGACCAGTTTGCGGCACGCGTGATATACGTATACAGTATACACGAGGCGCGAAGAATTTCCGTGGATTTACACTTGACACGTTGTTAATTTTACATATTACATGAAATGGCAATTTTGATATTGGTCGGTGTAAAGTTGATAAACGTTGAATTTATTACAAGCTATTAACGTTATACGGCTATATGAAATACCAAGTTAATATTTTTCTCAAGTGAAAGCTTCTTTAGCCGCGTTTGGGGGGATTTTTTTTGGCAGGAGATAAGTTAATGATTTCGCGTCATGACATGCCAGTAAGCGTGACCGACCGTATTGCGCTTGCGACGCTTAGTATAGGGGCCTGTGTACATGTAATATATTGATATTTTGCAGTTCATCATACGTTTGATTGATTAATATACTTTATAAAAAGATATATATTAATTAATACTAATGATAAATAATTTCAATAAACAAATTCTCAAATTAAAATATTGTCATTCACACTACAACTAATATAAAAATTCAAAATAGAATACATTTATTTCATTGTTATCATTGCCTCGATTAAAAAAAAATTCAGATCTCTAGTGTATATTAATGTAGCTCAATTATGAAAGAACGTTACCATACGGCGAGTGGTAACCAATAACGAGTGCCTATATCATGCTTTTTTTAATGTCATTGGTGACAAACGAACAGGTGGGTCACCGGATGTTAAGTGATCACCACCGTCCATGGACACTAACAACACCAGAGGAGTCGCAAGTGCGTTGCCACCATTTGAGGGGGAAGGGTTAGGGGAGGGAGAGGAGAGAGAAGGGGAGGTGGGTCTCCGCCGCTTTCACTGACCGAACGAAACGCAAATATGCAAGCACTGTTACTTCACGTCGGTGTTCTGTGAGAGGGGTGGTACTACCCCGGACGAGCCGACCCATTGATGCTGACACCAGTAATAGTTCCAGTGTGGTTCTACCACCATTGCATGCTTGCAAACACCATGACGAAAACTTACATATATATGGATATAGCTATGCTGATGTAACGGTAGTCCGGTGAAGCTATTAAGACCTTGCTTGGTCAATAGCGTAGTCAGTTCGAAAAAAAAAAATGCTGATGTAGCGAGAATTTTAATATTACGTATGCACTCTTAGAGAGTTTGAGGTATGGTCTTTCAATTTTCTTATTTTTCTCAAAAATACTTGTGTAGAGTATCATATGACTTATGACAAAGAAATCTAAATATTAACTTGGAATAAAAATTAAAAAATTAATATTTTCATTTCCAAATCACATTTTGATCATTGAAGGATGAAGTATTCTATTTTGGATTAGTATTTTAATTTTATACAGGATGCTTGAACATGTAAAACCGCTAAAAGATTACTCACGTGTAACACTTGGATATTCCCAAAGAAACACGATGCGCCGTTTTGTGCCTTATAACTATAGGATCATTATAACACTTTTTTTTAATTATAATCCCCAAATGTTCTTCATTACGATCTTACCTGAAACAAAGTATTTAGAAACTTTAATATAAGGACAGAGAAATTGTAATACAAAAAAGAATCGAGGTAGTTAGAAGAACTACCAACAGAAGTGAAAACTCAAATCATTTGAATAAATGTATTCTCTTTTGAATTTTTAACTCAATTATAATCTGAATTATTTATATTTCATAATTTATAAATTGAAACATTAGCGTGTCTTCACGTGTATTGGCACTCCGAGCAATAATTACATACATTCTTATACAGTTTATCAATGAATCAAACATATAATGCACAAGCTCAAAACAAAATATAAATATTACACGTACACAGGCCGCTATAGTACGCGTCGCTGTTCTGGTGCAAGTCTGGTCACGAGTATGTAGTCCGGTGAAGCTGTTAAGACCTTGCTGGGTCAATAGCGTAGTCAGTTCGAAAAAAAAAAAAAGTATCGAGTAAGTAACCCATAAATTTATCAACTACAAAAAAATCTTTCAATGCGGTTAAACAAATTTCCACCTTAAAAACATAGTAATTCATCAGGCAATAGCTAGCATATTGCAACCATAAAATTTCATCCAATGTTAATGACATATTTATGTCCCCACAATGGGTCAACATTAATATTTTCCTTTTTTTTATACTATAGGTGGCAATCGAACAGGCGGGTCAACTGATGGTAAATGATCTCCGTCGTCCATAGACACTAGCAACACCAATGGAGTCGCAAGTGCGTTGCCATCCTGTGTTTGGGGGATGGGGGAAGGGGGGAAGTGTGGGGGGAATCGGGAAGTATGGGAAGGACAACTCCTTCGGCACTCTCACTGACCGAATGAAACACAACAATGCAATCACTATAACTTCACTAAAATCTACTATATATATTATATATTAATATATATATATTAATTAATCACTTTGATATTTTTATACGGTTGTAGGCTAACAAATATGCATGCCACCTTAAGATAAGTAGTTAACACCGCGTCACCTAAGGACACCTTGAGGACCTTAAGGACACCGTGACTCGAGCGGCATCACAGATGCATTGCCGGATTTTGCAATAGGAGTAGGCTCGTTTGGTTGGTTTGTTTATAAGTTATATTAATCCAGACAAGCTGCTGTTGGGAGTTTATTCCAAAGTACCAATGTACGTTAAAAAAAACACTCGCAAAGGCCGCACAACAGACGACTTCCAACCATCTAGATAACAAGTATCTCAGTAACAGGAATAAATCCAAACAGTTCTTCGGAGCTGCCTCTATTGATTTGTACCACAATCGACATACACAATCACTCGTAATTTAATTACTCAAATTTGTTTCAGCTATTAGAAATTATTACAAAAGACAATACAAAACTTATATCTTCCTAATTGACCGGTGCCAATAATGACATATTTATGTCCCCGATTCCGGGGCCATATAATAAAAACGTGGAGTTATTAATAAATTGATATGAAACTAGCGAACACGTTCGCGTATCGATCGGCGCCTGCGTCCGTGTATACGGACAAAAAATTATATCATAAATGCAGTTTAGATTCTGTTCACTTAGGAATGCACAGTAGTATTTCGATGATTTTCAGATTAATTATTTATTTTTCATAACAACGTATGACTCTTATATTTTATATAATTAAAAAATGAATTTAAAGTAAATAAAGAGTCCATAAACAATAAAAAAAACGTGTTCGATAAAGAGACAAAGTTCCTTCCGATTTTCTTATGAATGATGATGACAATTTAATTCAATTTTAAATCACTACATATTATAAAACAAAGTCCACGTCTCTCTGTCTGTCTGTCTGTTCGTGATAAACTCAAAAAGTACTGAACGAACTTTCATGCGGATTTCACTAGTAGATAAAGTGATCGATGAGGAAGGTTTAGGTATATAATTTGTCAGAGATTTTTTGTATTATCAGGGCGGGGCAATAACCGCTTTTTTTTATTGACTACGCTATTGACCTGACAAGGTCTTAACAGCTTCACCGGGCTACTAAGGCGAGCGCTACAATGTCTGCCGGCCCCGCTAGTTATTTATAATTGTACATTTTCCTCATCTATATTAGTTAAATAAAATAACAGTTGCTCACAATTACAACGGTTTTTGACATTTTTACTAATAAAATAAACGAAACAAAAATAATGTACAGACTGCGAACTTGCGGAAAAAAAATGTCACGTAATGAAAACACGTTACACCTTCTCCATATGGTTATATTTCTCTATAATCTGTATATAAATATTTTTTGTTATATTTCCAAGGTTTTGAGGTCGTGGTGGTCTAGTGGTTTGACCGGTGGAATATCAATCCGATGTCCGCAGGTTCGAACCCTGGCACGTACCAACGAATTTTTCGGAATTCGCGTACATTTACTAATGTAAATTGGTAAACATTATCGGCTGACGGCGAAGTAAAACATCGTGAGGAAACCTGACACTGACACATGTTCTTGTAGTACCACCGTAGGTTGGAACAATATTGAAATTAAAATTTCTCTGTTTGAAACTGTCAATACTTCGTGGATTAACATATATTACTAGTAGAGCTTACGGTACCGTGGGAAACCAACATTCCTAAAGACCACACAATCAAATTAAATAAATATTACGATCTAACTAATGAATTAAATAAAAATGGCTATGTGGTTAATTTATACGCTCTAGAAGTAGGAGCGAGAGGTATACCAGCAAAATCTCTCTATAACCTTCTGAAGGACCTTCGCCTGTCGAGAACTGCAGTAAGTTCTATTTTAGAACGAATATCAAAGGCTGCACTAACAGGTTCCTACCAAATTTGGCTAGGCAGGGCGGGAAATTCGAGCAGTGTAGTTGAGCGTTGATGCGCATCCCAAAGGGGGCCTCCTTAAACCTACACCTGGGTTGCAAGTCCTGGGGACTGCTCTGAAATTCTCCCTCGGCCACACGATGGACCCGGCACCCGCACGGTGAATCCATGGAATGCTAAGAAGTTCGTCTCTCTCTCTTTAATATGCTCATACTTTCGTTTGAAAATTTTATATTTTATTCGAAATATTCATCTACTAAAAATTTGAATAATTTAGTTTCTTTTATGATCTTCATATTTTACATGTACAAAATTTCGAGGTCTTGCAAAACTACTTGAAGTATTAGAAACGGCTAAAATTGGATTTAGCTCATTTTTAAATGTAACGAATCATTGTTTCATCTGAAAATCAAGGTTGTACGTCGAAATAACATAGTACACCAAAAGATATAATAAATAGCCACTGGCAACTGGTCACGTGTACAAAAAACATCAAATATCAATTCAGAGGGCATAGCAGAATCACATAATGATATACACAAAGAGAGGCATAGCGGCATAAAAATTTGACAATGGCCAAAGTTTTGCGTCGGCGTCGACTGATACGAATATTTTTGCGTTTATTATACCCCGCTAATGTGACAGCCTGAATTTATACAATTTTATTTATTCTCATTTGGGGTTTGTTGTTAGGGAGCCATGGTTTGATAGCTTTCACATCTAATATATATAGTTTGTATGAACATATCGTTTTGAATTAAATTAATATAATTTATTTCTGGCAAACTACTTGAACACAAGATACTCTTCCGTTTATTTTATGTTCAAACAATATAGTATTCCCCTTGTTAGAAGATTCCAGAAAGTTTTTGTGGTATCTCAGAATTCATACTTCAAGGTATTATTTCCCATCCATTTTACTCGTGCAGTTGTGCACGATAACGGAACTATATAACGTAAAATGCAACCAATATTACACAATATAGCGCCAAACAACACAAGATTAAGCGTGCGATATAAAAACCACTACATAACAGACTAAGATTCCATCAAAAACTTCAGTTACCGTATTGCTAAAATCAAATAAGTTATACAGTTTAATTAACTATGGAAGTCAAATTATTTAGAAATAACTATCAGCACCGAGCATAACTGGCAAGGAGCTTAAAATACAAGTTTTACAAACTAAATTAAAATACAAGTTTTAATGTCCCAGAGTTGGTTTTCCATACTATTTTCGTTCTTGCTTGAAAACTGTAGGTGAAGGTGAAAGCTTTAATGGGATCTCCGTAAGATATAATCTATAGGATTGCCTAAGATATGACGACATAAAGCTCTGAAAAAATTGTCACATTTACATAGTGACTTTCTTTTAGTGTGCTGTGTTTGAAATATTGTATACTTGCAATATCTAGTAACTGTGAAATTTGTAAAGTAGTATAACAACTATGGTCAACGTTACACTGCTGACCTTTGAATGATTCTCGTTATTCTTGGATTCTAGTATATTCTATAAGTCATAAATGAAGCATATATATTTGAAGCGATTGTGGCTTAGTTGATATCTTCTGCGGACAACGAGTCAATGAACGTGGATTCGAATCCTTGCAACGGAGTCGGAGCTATCGGTGAAGGCAAACATCGTGATCTAAGTCCGCCTGGCTAGCTACCACCCTCAAGTTGAAAATCTGTCACCAAGCACCTGTTGGTGTGTTCCTACAGGTGCACTTAAGAGCTAGTTCCCCTCCACGCTTAGCAAATTTACCATCTTAGAACATATCATAATTTAACATCAGATAATATTGTAGTCTAATGAGTATAGAGAAGGGTTGCTCAAACTTGAACTGCTGACGATTCACCTCAAAATTATTAGGCTATGGTACGACTTTGAAAGGCTGCAAGTATGCGTGACGCAGGGTTGTCGTCTAGTTGGGTGTAGGTAACTCCCGCTAAGACGATAAAAGAAAGTGACGAGGGGGTTATTCTGGCCTTATTGTGGATCAAAAAATTTTAGTTGTTTATTCATTACATTTTGTTATTATTTACCTACTAAAACCAAATCTGTATTTAGTTCTACATCGACAAATTTTTCTTGAGATCGAGTCTAAATCGTTTGAGCATCCCTGCTATAAAGTATAAAAAAGGGAGA
Organism: Antheraea pernyi; assembly: GCA_015888305.1. Classification (NCBI taxonomy): domain Eukaryota; kingdom Metazoa; phylum Arthropoda; class Insecta; order Lepidoptera; family Saturniidae; genus Antheraea; species Antheraea pernyi. Next base: position 722,895 of record MU158834.1, on the reverse strand, counting down.
GAACCGTTACTTTGCTGTGTTACTACATATAAAAAAGGAGAGATGTATGTAAGCCAGTATGATAGCAGTTATGTAAAGATAATCATTTACTTAGTGTAGTAAGGTATGACAATTGTATTCCACTGAATTGCAACTATCATACACCAAATAGAACATCAGCTATAGTGACATGCTTAGTCCAGTGCCCTTCATGTGTACATTCAATAATTCTTCTAAGAAATCAAATTTAAAATACTAAAGAAGGCGTTTATGAACCTCAAAACTCCCACTGGTTCGTGAAACAAGAAACTCGATCTGGTTTATCTTTTTAAGGTATAACTATTTCGAGTTACAATCGTTTATAGTGGATGCTCAGATAGAGGTGTTAATTCCAGACATCTTTAGTAAGAGTTTAGACATTACTATGCTTACCGCCAGGCACAGTGTTGTCACGTTGCCGTGTAACTATAAATACTCTCATAGTCAATGAAAATAATAATAATAATCTTTATTAGGTATTTTGTTACATTTCTATAAATAAAGGGTCCCTGCCTCCTACGTTAGTGTATACTGTGTTGTAGGAGACAGTTACAAATATTATGAACATGTTACAATTTACATACCATAGCATATAAGTGATCATAAACAATGATATATATTATCTCTGTATAAACAGCAAAATGAGTACTGTTTATAATACATGTTTTCATATGCTTTGATTGGATGTTTTTAGTGTGAGTGTGGGTGTGTGTATGTAAAAAGAAGGATGTATAGAAAAGATAATGAGCGTGTACGTTTATATCCTTAGAAAGTCGACAGTATTAGAATGATCTTAGATGTGTGCTATTGAATCTTGAAAGGGTACTGATTTTTTTCATCATTATCTATTTATATATACACTAGTTTCTACCAGTTACTTCGATCGCGTAAATGTAGAATTGTTCGTCCCTCAGGAAGTGAACAGTACCCATTGTCTAGATCAGCTATCCTCAATCTGCGGCCCGTCGGGTCTTTGTAGTTGGTCCACCCGATTATACTTTATTTTCAATTATTTTAAATTTCGTGCCCATCAAAAACACTATGAGCACACTGAGTAAATCAAATGTAATGCGTTCCTTATGATATAAGGGTTATACCAAGCTTGTTTTATTGGGCAACCATTTTTCACTGCATTAATACTTGTTAATTTGAAATTAGGTTTCTTTATTTAATACTTAAAGATATGTAGTTTGTGGCCCGCGACACCACGAGTAAAATGTGTTTGTAGCCCGTTTAAAAAAAGGTTGAGTACCACTGGTCTCAGATGTAAGGTACTCTATATCCTATGTCCTACTCTATATCCTGAGTGCCTTAATCGCTCTCCTTGTAGTCCGGTAAAGCTGTTAAGACCTTGCCAGGAATAAGTAGGGTGTGAAATCGTCACAATCAGACTCACTTTTCATTTATAAAATATTATTAAGTTTATTATTATTTATCGAAACTGAATATGAACAAATAATATACGCCGCTACAACTTTTCCCTTATCGAATTGAAATAGTTTAGAAAAATCATCTGATACAAAATACATATAAATTATACAAGCGGGCCGGGCGGACGTTGTCCTACCTTACCTCCTATCCTGTATATATGCTTGGTACACATATATGTTTCAATAACTCATATAAGTATGAACGCCGATCTCCGTGCGGCCTGCTCCGCGGCCCGGCGGCTATTCGGGACCTCAAGGCGGAGACCCGGGTGTATGGCAGCTACAGGGAGTGTAGGAAGGCCCTGCAAGCTGCCATCGGCCGGGTGAAAGAAGCGGCATGGGAGGAGCTGCTGCAAACGCTGGAGGGAGATCCTTGGGAGCGCCCATAGATTCTGTTCACTTAGGAATGCACAGTAGTATTTCGATGATTTTCAGATTAATTATTTATTTTTCATAACAACGTATGACTCTTATATTTTATATAATTAAAAAATGAATTTAAAGTAAATAAAGAGTCCATAAACAATAAAAAAAACGTGTTCGATAAAGAGACAAAGTTCCTTCCGATTTTCTTATGAATGATGATGACAATTTAATTCAATTTTAAATCACTACATATTATAAAACAAAGTCCACGTCTCTCTGTCTGTCTGTCTGTTCGTGATAAACTCAAAAAGTACTGAACGAACTTTCATGCGGATTTCACTAGTAGATAAAGTGATCGATGAGGAAGGTTTAGGTATATAATTTGTCAGAGATTTTTTGTATTATCAGGGCGGGGCAATAACCGCTTTTTTTTATTGACTACGCTATTGACCTGACAAGGTCTTAACAGCTTCACCGGGCTACTAAGGCGAGCGCTACAATGTCTGCCGGCCCCGCTAGTTATTTATAATTGTACATTTTCCTCATCTATATTAGTTAAATAAAATAACAGTTGCTCACAATTACAACGGTTTTTGACATTTTTACTAATAAAATAAACGAAACAAAAATAATGTACAGACTGCGAACTTGCGGAAAAAAAATGTCACGTAATGAAAACACGTTACACCTTCTCCATATGGTTATATTTCTCTATAATCTGTATATAAATATTTTTTGTTATATTTCCAAGGTTTTGAGGTCGTGGTGGTCTAGTGGTTTGACCGGTGGAATATCAATCCGATGTCCGCAGGTTCGAACCCTGGCACGTACCAACGAATTTTTCGGAATTCGCGTACATTTACTAATGTAAATTGGTAAACATTATCGGCTGACGGCGAAGTAAAACATCGTGAGGAAACCTGACACTGACACATGTTCTTGTAGTACCACCGTAGGTTGGAACAATATTGAAATTAAAATTTCTCTGTTTGAAACTGTCAATACTTCGTGGATTAACATATATTACTAGTAGAGCTTACGGTACCGTGGGAAACCAACATTCCTAAAGACCACACAATCAAATTAAATAAATATTACGATCTAACTAATGAATTAAATAAAAATGGCTATGTGGTTAATTTATACGCTCTAGAAGTAGGAGCGAGAGGTATACCAGCAAAATCTCTCTATAACCTTCTGAAGGACCTTCGCCTGTCGAGAACTGCAGTAAGTTCTATTTTAGAACGAATATCAAAGGCTGCACTAACAGGTTCCTACCAAATTTGGCTAGGCAGGGCGGGAAATTCGAGCAGTGTAGTTGAGCGTTGATGCGCATCCCAAAGGGGGCCTCCTTAAACCTACACCTGGGTTGCAAGTCCTGGGGACTGCTCTGAAATTCTCCCTCGGCCACACGATGGACCCGGCACCCGCACGGTGAATCCATGGAATGCTAAGAAGTTCGTCTCTCTCTCTTTAATATGCTCATACTTTCGTTTGAAAATTTTATATTTTATTCGAAATATTCATCTACTAAAAATTTGAATAATTTAGTTTCTTTTATGATCTTCATATTTTACATGTACAAAATTTCGAGGTCTTGCAAAACTACTTGAAGTATTAGAAACGGCTAAAATTGGATTTAGCTCATTTTTAAATGTAACGAATCATTGTTTCATCTGAAAATCAAGGTTGTACGTCGAAATAACATAGTACACCAAAAGATATAATAAATAGCCACTGGCAACTGGTCACGTGTACAAAAAACATCAAATATCAATTCAGAGGGCATAGCAGAATCACATAATGATATACACAAAGAGAGGCATAGCGGCATAAAAATTTGACAATGGCCAAAGTTTTGCGTCGGCGTCGACTGATACGAATATTTTTGCGTTTATTATACCCCGCTAATGTGACAGCCTGAATTTATACAATTTTATTTATTCTCATTTGGGGTTTGTTGTTAGGGAGCCATGGTTTGATAGCTTTCACATCTAATATATATAGTTTGTATGAACATATCGTTTTGAATTAAATTAATATAATTTATTTCTGGCAAACTACTTGAACACAAGATACTCTTCCGTTTATTTTATGTTCAAACAATATAGTATTCCCCTTGTTAGAAGATTCCAGAAAGTTTTTGTGGTATCTCAGAATTCATACTTCAAGGTATTATTTCCCATCCATTTTACTCGTGCAGTTGTGCACGATAACGGAACTATATAACGTAAAATGCAACCAATATTACACAATATAGCGCCAAACAACACAAGATTAAGCGTGCGATATAAAAACCACTACATAACAGACTAAGATTCCATCAAAAACTTCAGTTACCGTATTGCTAAAATCAAATAAGTTATACAGTTTAATTAACTATGGAAGTCAAATTATTTAGAAATAACTATCAGCACCGAGCATAACTGGCAAGGAGCTTAAAATACAAGTTTTACAAACTAAATTAAAATACAAGTTTTAATGTCCCAGAGTTGGTTTTCCATACTATTTTCGTTCTTGCTTGAAAACTGTAGGTGAAGGTGAAAGCTTTAATGGGATCTCCGTAAGATATAATCTATAGGATTGCCTAAGATATGACGACATAAAGCTCTGAAAAAATTGTCACATTTACATAGTGACTTTCTTTTAGTGTGCTGTGTTTGAAATATTGTATACTTGCAATATCTAGTAACTGTGAAATTTGTAAAGTAGTATAACAACTATGGTCAACGTTACACTGCTGACCTTTGAATGATTCTCGTTATTCTTGGATTCTAGTATATTCTATAAGTCATAAATGAAGCATATATATTTGAAGCGATTGTGGCTTAGTTGATATCTTCTGCGGACAACGAGTCAATGAACGTGGATTCGAATCCTTGCAACGGAGTCGGAGCTATCGGTGAAGGCAAACATCGTGATCTAAGTCCGCCTGGCTAGCTACCACCCTCAAGTTGAAAATCTGTCACCAAGCACCTGTTGGTGTGTTCCTACAGGTGCACTTAAGAGCTAGTTCCCCTCCACGCTTAGCAAATTTACCATCTTAGAACATATCATAATTTAACATCAGATAATATTGTAGTCTAATGAGTATAGAGAAGGGTTGCTCAAACTTGAACTGCTGACGATTCACCTCAAAATTATTAGGCTATGGTACGACTTTGAAAGGCTGCAAGTATGCGTGACGCAGGGTTGTCGTCTAGTTGGGTGTAGGTAACTCCCGCTAAGACGATAAAAGAAAGTGACGAGGGGGTTATTCTGGCCTTATTGTGGATCAAAAAATTTTAGTTGTTTATTCATTACATTTTGTTATTATTTACCTACTAAAACCAAATCTGTATTTAGTTCTACATCGACAAATTTTTCTTGAGATCGAGTCTAAATCGTTTGAGCATCCCTGCTATAAAGTATAAAAAAGGGAGAGAACCGTTACTTTGCTGTGTTACTACATATAAAAAAGGAGAGATGTATGTAAGCCAGTATGATAGCAGTTATGTAAAGATAATCATTTACTTAGTGTAGTAAGGTATGACAATTGTATTCCACTGAATTGCAACTATCATACACCAAATAGAACATCAGCTATAGTGACATGCTTAGTCCAGTGCCCTTCATGTGTACATTCAATAATTCTTCTAAGAAATCAAATTTAAAATACTAAAGAAGGCGTTTATGAACCTCAAAACTCCCACTGGTTCGTGAAACAAGAAACTCGATCTGGTTTATCTTTTTAAGGTATAACTATTTCGAGTTACAATCGTTTATAGTGGATGCTCAGATAGAGGTGTTAATTCCAGACATCTTTAGTAAGAGTTTAGACATTACTATGCTTACCGCCAGGCACAGTGTTGTCACGTTGCCGTGTAACTATAAATACTCTCATAGTCAATGAAAATAATAATAATAATCTTTATTAGGTATTTTGTTACATTTCTATAAATAAAGGGGTCCCTGCCTCCTACGTTAGTGTATACTGTGTTGTAGGAGACAGTTACAAATATTATGAACATGTTACAATTTACATACCATAGCATATAAGTGATCATAAACAATGATATATATTATCTCTGTATATACAGAACAATGAGTACTGATATACATGTTTTCATATTGGATGTTTTTAGTGTGAGTGTGGGTGTATGTATGTAAAAAGAAGGATGTATAGAAAAGATAATGAGCGTGTACGTTTATATCCTTAGAAAGTCGACAGTATTAGAATGATCTTAGATGTGTGCTATTGAATCTTTGGTGTGGGGATCACTATTTGTTTGAATTTCTCTGTGAGTAAATCGGAGTTCATGATTAGATTATGAACCTAACCGTAGCATGCTAGTTTTGATTATTTTACTAACGTGATCCCTGCTTTATATTGAGTAAGAGAGTCTCAAGGCTGTCGTAGTCATATTCTTCCAACCAACTTACTATTTTGTGCTTAACTTTATAATTACTTAGGTTTTTAATCTTGAACTTTTTGCCCACTTTATTGTAAATTGTGGGCGCCATGAAATCAAAAGAATAATAGAATGAGAATAATGTAGATTTGTATGACATCAATTAAATGGTTTTGTCAACCTCCATGTAACTGTATAAACATTCCGCGATACAGAATTCGCTTATCGAAGTTCACAAATTATCCACATAAAACAAAATCCATTTTACATAAAGACCCCCATAAAAAACTCATTTCTATCTCAGCTCAATACAATAAACAATACTTAATTGTTGTTAAAGGCTCGCCACAAGAAACTAAAGTATGGGATTCGATTCTTCGGCGATACATCTTTGTGATAGCGTCCGCGTAACAAACGATTTATGATTGATGGCCGATCGAATCGAAATTAATACGTGAACAAACGTATAAGTTATTTTATTTTCGTATTATATGGATGGATTTTCAGATATATTATAGGGCGCAGTCATCGAGATATGGCTATTTTTGTAATGCATCGCATCGATTTCGAATACCGTAGAACCAGACTATGGTTTTCGATCGGGTTGGTTTGTCGTAGTTAAACATAAATCGTTTAGATTTTTTGAAAAGTTATGAGCAATTCAAAATTACCGTAGGTATTCTAAAAGCTTCTAAAATGCTATGCTAATTCTAGAATGATAAAGGGGTGATGGTTTCGTTGATAATTTGACGTAGGTTTGAAGCCTTGAAAGTGAATCAGAGCTTTCCGTGAAGGAAAGCATTGTGATAAAGCCATATCATGGTGGTAAAGTTTTTTCTAAATCCACCACCACAAGCTACCACCCTTAAATTGACAATCTGTCGCCAAGCGACTGTTTGTGTGTTCCAGCAGATCCAAGGTAGGGAAACATTTCATTAAACGTTTAACGTAAGGTAGGTATGTATATAAACATACATACATATATATATATATATATATATTTAACTAGCGTCCCGCCCTGATAATGAAAAAAACCTTGACAAATTATATACCAAAGCCTTCCTCATTAATCATTTATCGACTGGTGAAAACAGCATGAAAATCTGTTCAGTAGTTTTGAGTTTATCGCAAACAGACAGGCAGACAGACGTGGCAGAGGGCTTTGTTTCATACTATGTAGTGATACATATAAGTTAAAATAGTTTTACTTCCTCCGCATGTTGCAGTAGTAGAAAGCCCTACTATTGAACTAATAGATCGGATTTCTTAACGGAGGTCTTAACAGCTTCACCGGACTCCTAAGGCGAGCGCTTAAGGCACCCAGCCGATTTTATTTTGACACCTAGCTCAAGGGTGCGCGGCACACCTCGGCTTTGGCTGTTGCCTGATACATGCAATTCGCGACCTATCTGAGCTAAGCTAAGCTAACTATTCATACATATATGAGTTGTTGAAACATATATGTGTACCAAGCATACATACCTCAACAAACCTTATATATATTTCGTATCGGATAATATTCTAAACTATTTCAGTTTGATAAGGGAAAAAAAGATAAAACCCTTCCACTTGCATGTGTAAGCGTGTGTACATGTGTGGAGGTGATATGTGTAATGTTGTCGCAGTGATGTAAGATTTTGTGTCACTGTATCGTGCGAGCAGCGTACTCAAGGGCTCCACGCCGAGGGAACGGACCTAGGCTTGAGCTGCTGCCGAGGGGGGTAATAATAGATCGGAGGTTTGATCCCCACATATGACCAACTTTTTTGTGACGAGCATGATTGCCATTTTTAGTTTTGTCATTAAATAGCCATGCGTGAGATTGTGTTTTCATATAAATATAAGTTTAATGTCACAGACAGACAAGAGAAACGACATAATATATATTACGCGATTCTGTCGCATTAGCGCCGCTCCGACAAAAACTTAACTTTTGTCATAACATATCATCTTGACATTGATTTGTGAATTCTTGTCCTGTGATAGTATCAAAATTCAACTTATACATAAATACGTAGCGTATACAAGTCGTAGTTTTATTATATATGCATTATTCTATATCTATATATTTTTATAATTCTTCTGTCCGTGTATAGGTGACTGTATTCCTCCTAAACGGCTAAATGTTAAGGTGGCTTCAAGAATGGTTTAGATTCACATTTGTAGCCGGTAGATGGCGCTGCGGTAGAATTTTCGGATTTTTGTTATCATCAAGGCACGAAGTCCGCTAGGCCTGCTAATTATTAAATGTATAAAAAAATATTACGTAAACAATCGTCATTTGGGAAAGAAAGTTATTTTACATATTATTTACATAGTATAAAACAAAGTCCCCTACCGCGTCTGTCTGTCTGTCTGTTCGCGATAAATTCAAAAACTACTGAACGGATTTTCATGCGGTTTCGACCAATGGATAAAGTGATTCATGAGGAAGGTTTTGGTATATAATTAGTAAGGTTTTTTTTAATCAAGGTGGGACAACGTCTGCCGGTCCCGCTAGTTATTTTATATATTATTATATTTGTTACATTTTCAATTTAAAACAAAAATACAAATATTGTCCGGTTTAAAAAAAACATATAAAAATGTGAGTGAGAAGACAGTAGAAAGATCTTCGAAGCATTTTTATTTATGCTTTGCAGGTTTTAGCGTTTAACCTCAATCTTATTTGATGTTAAATGACAATGAGGTTTAAGAGGGCTGGCTTTCAAGTGCAGCTGTTGGAACACACCAACAGCCGCATGGCGGCAACTTGAGGGTTAGCTAGCTAGCTAGCCAGGCGGGCTTAGAAAAAACTTTAACATCATGTTATGGACTTATACATTCTTGATAATTTAATGTATGTCCGGAAAAACTTTGAGAAACTGAATTTAGTTAAAGACCGGCATAATCTAAATACTAGAAACTGTAATAAACTGGTGGTCCCATGTTTCAGACTTAGCAAAACCAGAAATAGTTTTTTAGGTAATAGTGTTAGGTTCTACAATAAAGTCCCAAAGCATGTTACCGATTTGCCGGACTGTAAATTTAAGCGCCATGTCAAACGGGTTTTAGTTTCAAAAGGATATTATAGAGTGGATCAGTATGTGAATGATAGCGATGTCTGGAATTGACTCCTCTCTGTGCATCCACTAAAAGCATTGTTGTATAATGTATTAGAAATATATGTTAAAAAAAAATGTACCCGATCGAGTTTCTTGCCGGTTCTTCTCGATGACTGGGTTGTTTTCCGAACCGGTAGTAGTCTTTGACGTTCATAAGTGCCTTATTAGGGCCTAAACTGAATAAAGTATTTTTGATTTGATTTGATTTGATTTCCTTCAACGATAACTCCGACTCAGTTGATAGGATCCAACGACGCGGTGTCCAAACAAGCTCTCAACTATGCCGCCATCGTTTTGAACATATTTAACACCTATTTAAGTAATCCTCACTCTATATTGTGTTTTTAAAAAAGAAAATATTTGAAAAATTCATCTGGAAAAGTAGAAAAAATGGGTTAAAAATCCCCATATAGATGAAATAATAGAGAATACAGTGGAAAGATCTTGTTGTCCAGTTTCTATGTTATTTCATTACATGGTCCTATTATTTTGGGAAGATTTTTTTTTCTCAAGGCCTTAACAGCTTCACCGGACTAAGTAGTTTATCGCATTTCCTTAGTTAAAGGATTCAGGTGAAGCCGGGGCGGCCAGCGAGTTTTACATAAAATAGTATCTTCAACGTAACAATGTGACAGAATAGTTTTCAACAGTGGAAGCCGCGACCTTTAGCTTACAGTATCGCAACGTATCATCTCAGGCGGTGACTTCACCCTGCGACCCGTGCTGTCCGCACAAATTCTGAATAAATCCAGGATAAAATTAACGATATATAAATCTCTTGTTTTCTTGTTTAACATAAATGTAATTGTAAAACATTTGCAGTACTTTTGGAACGAAGTTCTTTAACGCTTCTTGTTGTAAGAGTTGATTGGGGGGTCTGGCCTTCAGGCGGAGGGAGAGGGAGGAAACCTTGTTAAAAAGTTACCGTGGGAGGAAACCACATTAAAAAGTGACAGGGACCTCCCTTCGGGAGGCGGGAGGCAGAAAAACTTCGGTAAAAAGTTACCGTGCGAGAAAACCACGTTAAATAATGACAGAGAGGTGGCCTTCGGGCGGCGAAAGTGAGTATATCTCGGTAAAAAGTTACCGTGTGAGGAAACCACCATAAAAGTGACAGAGGGAAGGCCTTCGGACGACATGCAGTGCGAGGTAGGAAACCTCAGTTAAAAACCACCGTGGGATAAAACCACGTTAAAAGGTTACAGGAGGTGAGGAGATAAAGCAATTCATTGAATGTCAAACTAGACCAAAGGGGCAGTGGGTTCGGGACCTGACCTTCATTGCATTTGGTTCGGCAGACGGGTAAGGAGCTTAATCGGGCTGTTATTGCGGCCTGGCGTTCGCGCCGGGCCTTGTCGCCGGAGTGTGATCGTTTATGCTATGCGCGACTCCGTGACACTGCATTAGCGACTGACAGTACCTCGTGGGTTTTTATAAGCAGTAGTAGTTTGACAGCCCACCGCTCCCCAGAGCTATGGGTGAACGATACAATATAAAATACGTCTTTACAATTTGAACTCACGTGTCTCGACGCAGCGAGTATATTTGAGTGGCACTAAAAGTCGCCGTCGCTTCATTTTCTTTTTCGAAACAAATAAATCGCTTTTACTTTTAATGACATTATTATCTTAAATTATCCAAAACGAATTATGGTTATCGTACACTTAGCTCTTGTTTTTCAAATACCGAGATCTCGTATCCAACAGAGCGGCTCTGTAGTCGTAAATAAAACTATCACTTATTCTGTCATCGTATTCGTAATGTATCCCATCCATTGTCGCCTCATCTAGATTTTCATTCAATAATTTCAAACAAAAGCGGCAATGAATGTGTTAGATTTCAAATGTATCGTTCCTCTCGTTCCTTTGTCGATGGAAAGAATGCTATGCACTTGCTACAGGGTTTTTAAATGTCCCCCTGTTATTGTACGAAGAATTTTTATAGAAAGCGCCACCTAACTTCAATTCGAATATTTATTTTACACGAAGTAATATAACTTCAATACGCGGGATTATACCCGATGTTGCCTGAGTTTTCCATATATATAATAAGATTGTGAATGTAACGTGTCTGTACTTTTTAGATTTTTGTGAAAAAAATTGTTGAACATTTTTAAATAAGTCTGTCTGTCTTTTTATTTGAACACACATCACTGATAAAGTACTCTGTTCTCTACTCTACTCTGTTCTGTTCTTCTTCTGTACAAATCTATAATAATAAAGCATATCCTCGAGAAACATTTAGTGTTGGTTTCATTAAAATCAGTTCGCTATATCAAAAGTTATTGTAATTTTAATGACGTCGCGGCTTAAGTACGAGACAAAAGAGGATAAGTAAATGGACTTAATACATTCAGATGATTTTATTAATCACTGTTTTTTTTATCAAAAGTTATTGTAATTTTAATGACGTCGCGGCTTAAGTACGAGACAAAAGAGGATAAGTAAATGGACTTAATACATTCAGATGATTTTATTAATCACTGTTTTTTTTATATTTGGTCCCACGCAGACGGAGTCGCGGACAGAGCTAGTCTTCTAACTATGGCACGGTGGTAAAGCTTCTTTTAAAGCCCGTGTAGTTAGTTAATCCGAGCAAGGTGTGTTTCGGCAGCTGTGTTTGAATCCCGTGCCGCCCTTCCATTTAGCTTAGGATTTAGCTTTACTGAATTATTGTCATAGGCCACATTAAGGTGTACCAAAACAATCGATATTTTATTTTTGAAGTGAATACTTCTTTAGACGTGTCGCGCGGTCTTTTTAGCAGGAGATACATTTATGATTTCGTGTCTTGACATGCTAGTAAGCGTGACCGAACGTATTGCTCTTGCACGGCTTGCGTTAGACTAGCGACGTGTAGTATAGGAGCTTGTGTACATGCAATATTGATATTTTGCAACTTATCATACGTTTGATTGGTTAATAGACTTTATAAAAATGTCTATAATTATTGCTCCGAGTGCCAATAGATATGAAAACCACACTAAGGTTAATAAAATCATTAAACCAAATTCTGAAATTTAAATATTGTCATTCGCACTATAATTAATATGAAAATTCCAAAGAGAATACATTTATTTCATTGTTTTGAGTTTTCATTTCTCTCGGCAGTGCTTATGGCAGCCTTGACATTTTTTATAGATAAAACTTAAATCTTAAACAAAGATCCGTCTTTCTCTGGCGGTTACTTTTTTTGGATATTGTAATAATATACGTAGGTAAATCACGTTGTATATTTTCGGAATGTTAAGATACATTATGCAGGAGTATTAGCATTATTCTATATATTCAACTTCGAATACCCTTTGACTCTATTCTATTAACTTGGTCAATGAGAAAATTGCTTTTTTTCCAAAAAGATATTATTTTTAGTGTAAAAGTAAAAAAAATATTAAATAGTTCACTATAGAGTGGTTTTAAATGAGTTTGCTCCTGAGGATTTATAAGAGACTATAATAACAGGTTCTTCAAGAGGGGATTGAACAAATTTTTAAAGATTGTACGTAACAAGGTCGACATTTCTGGTATTGCAAGCGTCCATAGCCTGCGGTGAAATTTTCACAGGTGAACTAAACGTTTATGTGTCGCCATCTTGCTATGGAAACATAAAACGTGTCTAATGTAATTCGCAGACAATGACGAAAAAAACCTTGTGAAAAATTGTACAAACAAACAAATATATATTAAACAGTGAAAACTATATCAAGACAACTATTTTAATTAAATCTTATATGTTCGATACTAAGTTGATGCTAAATTAAATAATTCGAAATAATACCATTACAAGCCAACCCCATATATTTTTCCACTGTGTTTGCACGTCGTTTCGGTCTTGTAGTATAACAAGATATTTTCTATACTAAATTAAAATCGTCTGGTATTTCGATTAAAAGCAAATCAGATGAAATACTTATCTGGTACTCTAGCAACAAAAAAAATATACCAAATAATAACAAAACGTTCCATTCACGTTTCCGAATGAACCGTGTGCATATACGCATACCTCGCCCCTATTAAATCAGGCATCACAAAATATGATTCATAGTGGACGACACAAAAGTAAATTGATTTATCATCAGGTACGAAAATCGAGTTTTTTCTCACTCAAGTCTCGATGCTTTCATCACTGCAGATGTGCGGGTAACACATCATCCTGTCTCATTAAGATGTTATTTGGAAAACTATAAAAAGGTAGCCTCATTGTATCGTGTTTCGATTTTTTTATTTATTATAACTTTCATTAATTTTAAATGATTATACACGTATACATTGTAGAATATTTGCAATGAATCAAAGTCATTTTAATAACCACGGTACGTTGTAACAAATCGTACTTTAATCTTAAAAATATAAAGTTTAAGATTCTTTGTTTGAACGCACTAATGGATGGAAGTATCAGTAATATTTGAAAAATTCTATTTGCATTATATAAGAAAACGTAGGTCAGAAAATTAAATAGTGAATTATTACCTTATTCCTTGTACAGGGAGATATAGCAAACACGTCTCTATGAAAAATATTCAACTTATAATCTTGTTATTAAAATAACATTTAGGCTACTTAAGTTCAAGGACCATGTCAAGCGAGTTTTAAATATATAAAAGCTATTATAGGATGGATCAATATGTGAACGATGGTGACGTCTGGAAATAACGCCTCTCTCTGTGCATCCACCAAAAAACGAATGTATCTATATTTCTATAAAAATATGTTGTGCCATGTTATATATAATGAAAACATTTACAAGGTCGAGTTTCTTGCCGGTTCTTCTCGATGACTGGGTTGTTTTCCGAAACGGTGGTAGTTTTAGGTTCATAAGTAAGAAAACCCCACAAGGCAAGAGTAGTCATAAACCAAGATATTTCGTCTGCCTAATTGTGAAAAGTGAATGAGAGCTCGGAGCTTCTGGCGTTGATGGCAAATACTCCTGCGGTCCGTCAATGAACCTCATAAATAAACGGAAAGAAAATCTTGAATAGGAACGGACGCAAGCATTAACCATTCGTACGACATCATAAAAGTTAAATGAAGACGTGTTGAAATATAAACGCCCTTATAATAATCGACAAAAAATATTCCCTCCGTCTGATTTCAATATTTCTGGTTCGCACGGAAATGTATTCGGAACGGATGTTTATTTTAAACCGTCTTTCTCCAGCGGTTACTTTTTTTGGATATTGTAATAATATACGTAGGTAAATCACGTTCTATATTTTCGGAATGTTAAGATACATTATACAGGAGTATTAATATTATTTTATATACTCAACTTCGAAAACCCTTTGACTCTATTCTATTAACTCTGTCAATGAGAAAATTGCTTTTTTACAAAAAGATATTATATTTAGTGTAAAAGTAAAAAAAATAATTAAATAGTTCCACTACAGAGTGGTTTTCAATGAGTTTGCTCCTAAGGTTTTGTAAGAGACTATGGTAACGGGTTCTTCAAGAGGGGATTGATCGAGTTTTAGAAAAGTCTGTGCAGGGTCACTTCAGGTATTGCTAGCGTCCATAACTTGCGGTGAACTTTTCACAGGCGAACTATACGTTTATGTGTCGCCGTCTTGCTATGGAAACATAAAATGTGTAAAATGTAACTCGAAGACAATGACGAAAAAAACCTTGGTAAAAATTGTACAAACAAACAAATACATATTAAACAGTGAAAACTATATCTAGACAACTATATTAATTAAATCTTATATGTTCGATACTAAGTTGATGCTAAGTTAAATAATTCGAAATAATACCATTACGAGTCATCCCCATATATTTCCACTGTGTTTGCACGTCGTCTCGGTCTTGTAGTATAACAAGATATTTTCTATACTACTTTACAATCGTCTGGTGTTTCGATTAAAATCAAACTTGAAATAGCTATCCGGTACACTACCAATAAAAAAATATACCAAATAATATCAAAACGTTCCATTCACGTTTCCGAATGAACCGTGTGCATATACGCATACCTCGCCCCTATTAAATCAGGCATCACAAAATATGATTCATAGTGGACGACACAAAAGTAAATTGATTTATCATCAGGTACGAAAATCGAGTTTTTTCTCACTCAAGTCTCGATGCTTTCATCACTGCAGATGTGCGGGTAACACATCATCCTGTCTCATTAAGATGTTATTTGGAAAACTATAAAAAGGTAGCCTCATTGTATCGTGTTTCGATTTTTTTATTTATTATAACTTTCATTAATTTTAAATGATTATACACGTATACATTGTAGAATATTTGCAATGAATCAAAGTCATTTTAATAACCACGGTACGTTGTAACAAATCGTACTTTAATCTTAAAAATATAAAGTTTAAGATTCTTTGTTTGAACGTACTAATGGATGGAAGTATCAGTAATATTTAAAAAATTGTTTTTGCATTACATAGGAAAACATAGGTCAGAAAATTAAATAGTAAATCTTCTTGACACGATCGCATCGGATATTTAATAAATTTTCAAAAAAAAGTATTAACCGACTTCAATATCAATCAAAAACCCATAAGGCACTAAAAAGCGGAAAATAAATAGTTTATCAAATTAACCAAATTAAATAAAACATATAAATATGTGTGCTACCTAGAGATGTACTGGAAGTCGGTACCAACCAAAAATTGTATTACGGAGACGCGAGATTGGACTTAAACTTTGTACTTATGTAGATGATATGATTTTCGGTTTGGTTGGGACCGACTTCCAATACATCTCTTGGTACTAGGTAGGACCACACGGGAAGTACCATTTGAAAAAAAAAATACAGTCGAATTGATAACCTTCTCCTTTTTTTGAAGTCGGTTAAAAAATAAACTGAACCTTATTATTTCTAGTAGATATAGCAAACACGTCTCTATTAAAAACCGATATGCAACTTATAATCTTGTTATTAAAATAACATTTAGACTACTTAAGTTCAAGGACCAAGTCAAGCGAGTTTTAAATATATAAAAGCTATTATAGGGTGGATCAATATGTGAACGATGGTGACGTCTGGAAATAACGCCTCTCTCTGTGCATCCATCAAAAAACGAATGTAACTATATATATATCTATAAAAATATGTTGTGCTATCTTTATATATAAATTTCTTCTGTGCGTGTGTATGTCACTGAACTACTCCTAAACGGCTGGAACGATCTTGATGATATGGCCCGGTAGGTGGAGCTACGGTTGAATTTTAGTTTTTTTTTTATTATCAAGGCAGGACAACGTCTGCCCGTATATATAACACATATATAATGAAAACGTTTACCAGGTCGAGTTTCTTGTCGGTTTTTCTCGATGACTGGGTTGTTTTCCGAAACGGTGGTAGTTTTAGGTTCATAAATAAGAAAGGCTCACAAGGCAAGAGGCAAGTTGGTAGACCAATGAGACGGTGGGCTGATGATATTACACAGACGATAGGAAAGGATTGGATTAATTTAGTCAAGGACAAGGATCTTTGGAAGAAGATGGAGGAGGCCAGACTAAACATACTTATAATATTTTATTTCTTAAGAATTTTCTAACTTTAAAAAAAAAACTGTAACTTGGAAATATGGAATAAACGGCTTTAAAAAAAAGTGCCCGCTCAGGGCCTAAATTGAATAAAGATTTTGAATTAATTAAAGTATAAACCCTGAAAAGATCCTAAGGAAAATATATATCTATAAGAATTGCAACTGTCTACAAAAAATTTAATTGTCGAATATATACTAATACCATAAAGCTCGAAGGTCTGTTTGTTTGGTTGAACGCACAAATCCTAGGAACTACTGATCCAATTTGAAAAATTCTTTCAGTGTTAGATAGCACATTTATCGAGGAAGGATATATATAGTATATCACGCACGCTAAGACCAATACGAGCGGAGCACTAATGTTTCAAAATCGTTTTTTTTCCTTTTGAGAGCTGAGATAGGTGAAAGAGAGAGAGATGCGTGTTAGCGTTAACCGAAAGTAACTATTCCACGCGAAAAAAGTCGCGAGGAAAAGCTAGTTAGCTAGTTATTATATGTAAGCGCGTAAGTTAGAACGGCCGCACGTATTTCGCTAAACCTGTTTTTGTTGTATTTGTAATTGTTAGGATAATATTTGTATCAAAGAAAATGTTTGAAAAATCATACGGAAAAGTGAAAATAAGGAATATTTTCGATTTATATTTACAAGTGCTTTAATATATTGCTTAAACACGCTGTAGAATAATAGCACGAATAAATTGTTTTCTACAAAAATTATCGGCATACTTAAAGATATATCACACGATATCATTAGTAAAGATATACATACATAAGCATCTTAAGTTTTAAAATATTAATTAAAGATATATTTTTGTTAATTAGTTGACTTTATAAGATTGGTAGCAAGATCATGTAGTCGAGAAATCACGAATTGAATTACACACATTTCACACATGACTGAGACTTTTTTATGTTATCCCGTCCTGAGAATAAAAAAACCTCAACAAATTACCTAATATACCTAAACTTTCCTCATGAATCATTTTATCTACTAGTGAAAACCGCATGAAAATCCGTTCAGCGATTTTTGAGTTTATCGGGAACAGACAGACAGATGTGGCAGAGAATTTTGTTTTATAATAGGTAGTGATGGTCTTTATGACCGTATATTAAATTTAATACCAATGTTCCTTGATTATGTCTTATCTAGATTCTTCTGTATTCAGATTACCTTGAACTTACAGTTTTATTGTATAACATTTAACTATTAAATTCCTTATGGTTATTATGAAATAGTGTCATAATTAGGGAGCAGATTTGTAAGCTGTCTCTGAGGGTCAATTCCCAAATGTAACCATTATGAGGTGACCTTCCATGCGATTATATCTCCCGTACTGCGCGAAACACGATAAGAATTCTGACTGCATTTACCATACATTTACGTTTCTTCATGAGATGTCAATCGGACCACCGGACGATCGGACGCGTTACCGAAATAGTTTCCCGAAAACGAGACGTGTAACAAGATCGAAACAATGTAATGCATAGCTTGGGAGCTGATCAACGCTTGACATGAACTACCGGCGATATGTCACCCCCGCTGCGTCCGTCCAGGGTGGTCTTCCGAGAAAGAAACGTTTATTTGTCCCGAAAAGCCCCTTTTTTCCTTCGATTAATTGGAAATATCGATCGCGACGAAATCATTCCGCTTTGACAGGTCCTAAGACGATCTCTCCTTTTTGTCTCATAAACCGGACAAGTTTAGTCTTTCGGTTAATTTCAATACGTGTTGTAGTAAAATAAAGGCTTCGGTACTTTTCCGAGTGCAAATTTAACGTTGTTTTTGATGGTAAAAAGCGAATCGGTTAGTTTTTGCGAGCAATGAGACCACACAAGTCGGCGTGTCCAGAGGGACTGTGACGCGTTTCAAACTGCACAGAGAAACTGATTTTAAACAGAAGTTACATTCAATTCGGGCAATATATTTCTATGGGGGTTTTTTATGTCACTACATATATATTAGGGGCCATGTAAAACATTACGTCATATGAATTACGTGGTTTTTGGGCATCGCCGCTACGTCCCTATCACTAATGTGACGTCACATTAAATTCAGACACAACTGTCGAATATATTTAATTTTTTTTTGTTATATTTTTCTATCACTAAATCAAATATTTTTCATTGAAGTTTTGCATGGTGGTAGGCCTTTTTCTATGCTCGCCTGGCTATGTACAATCCTCAAGTAGAAAATCTGTCTCCAGGCGCCTATAGGTATGTTCCGACAGCTGCACTTGAGACTTAGTTCCCTCTAGCATGGTTTTACCACCTTGGACCACATTGTTACTCAACTTTATGTGTGATTGTTCTCATACGTTAAAACCTATAAGGCATACAAGAAAAATGTGACGCCACGACGACGAACTCACTACCCTTATCTAAGGAAGTAATGGAGGAAGATGGGTGTGGGCCACACTATGTTAATCCCCTTCTTTTCCATAACGTGTGATGTAATTTATGGATCGTATCTCACGACATAAGCCCCGTGAAAATGTCTTTTGTTACTTCACGGAAACTACGCATCTTATCTGAATTAATTATGGTTAATTTTTATTATTTCATTGTAGTTCTGTCCTTATTTAACAATCCATTACAATCTTACCAATTTTAGTTAATTTCGTTGAATACTGTACTATTCAACCCTTTTGTAAAAACGTAACAACATGCAGCTTAGATAATACCGTAAAAAGTTCACTAACTGTTAGTAAAAGTATGGCCAAAATTGGTGCTGAACTGTGTATTTTGGGTACTTACCCAGACAAACAAATGACATTTCAATGTTATCACTACATACTATAAAACAAGTCTGCTAAGTCTGTCTGTCTTGTGTTTTCACGAAAAACTCTAAAACTACTAAACGGTTTTTATGCGATTTTTACCAGTAGATAAAGTGATCCATGAGGACACTTTAGGTATATAAATTGTCAAGGTTTTTTTTGTTACTAGGGCGGCAAAACGTCAGCCAATCCCACTAGTTTACATATGCAATAGATATAGATTAACCCCCAGATTGTCCAAAACTCTAAGTGTTTAACCTTCAGACAAACGAAGTAGACCTTATGATGCACTGGTAAACAGACCGTTGACAGCGTGCGTTTAAAAAAAATTACGTATTTATTTAAAAATTTTAAAAACTTGAACAATAGCAAATTATGTAACATAAAATTATTATTTTTTTAAACTGGCTACCTATTTAAAAACATCATCAACTATTATCTACTAAGGTCTTAGTCTTAAAAAATCAGCCGAGGGGTTAATCAATGTTAAAATGTAGAAAGTTTTATTGTGGCGTGGTATAATACTATGTTACTTTCATCGTGTGGCATACCTTTCCAGAATTATTCTCAAATGAAAAGTATAATTATTTTATTCGTTCACAGTCGGCTTTCTTTAAAGAATAGTGGAAATATAACTTCAGAGATGTCACTATGCAATAAATATGTACTTCCTTCGTTCCCACTGAATTCGCGAACGACTTAAAAGCTTGGCCTTCAAATATTAACGCAGATTTCCAATTTTTTCAATTAAGTTAATTAATCTACAGTTTTTTTTTATTTCAGAGTTATTTCAATTGAATTAGGAGTTAAAAAACATTCAATGAAAAATCTCTCACTTTACGCTGCACATTCCGATACCCTATTCGTGAGCCAGATGCTTTTCTAGAGAAAACATGTCTAGTATAGTCTTTGGTTACACAGTCACTTAATATAATTATATTACCAACTAGCTGACACGTGCGACTTCGTCTGCACCAAAACGGTTATTACCGGTTTCAATTGTATTTTTAAACCTAAAACCCGATTGCAGTCACACCTACCGTTTCCAATTGTAAATTCAAACTATCAACACTCAATATTACCAATAACAGCTGACTAATAGATAAATAAAAATAAACAAGGTGAGATATTGAATTTAGCGTTTGAATGCAATCTCACAATTGTATGAGATAGAATGGTACCAAAAGGCTATGGTAGCTAAAGTTAAGGAAGCATCGACTTTCAAGTCCATCATCGCCATTTTCTTACTTCTATCCCACCTAAGTAGGGTCGCCGCAACATGTTTTATTTTACAGCTCAACTGTCAGATGTCATCTAAGTATTCACACCTTTTATACACATATCAATTTTCACACTATCCATCTATACGTTTTTCGGTCTATCTCTACACCTATGTCCGTCTACCATCATACTCGAAGCTTTTCTAGTTACATGACTTTCACCTCTCCTCATGACATGCTTATACCATGCTAACCTTATTACTCCTCAACTTTTCTATCACTGGTGCTATTTTCAGAGAGTTTATTTTATATTCACAAAATGTCATCGACCATACGATATATCATCTATATTGTAGAAGAAAATAAAAGTATCAAAATATTTTAAGCGCTAGAAATTACAGCACATAGCGCAGGGCATTTGGTCTGGATTCCATGTAAAAATGTACAATTAAATTCCGGCCAACGAAATGCTACGTATGCGTCTAACATCCGAAACACAGGTTAACAAGTTTTACAGAAAACAAAAATAAATTCGCAAATGTCGCGAACACGGTTCTAACACGACTTGGAACATGTCCCCTGGTTTTTGTTGACATGCCCGAACGTGTCTCTTTATGCACGAATCTTAAGTGATGCGCTTATTCTGGCTGACGTAGACATTTTTTTTACTTCATATTTATCATAGACACAATTAATTTATCACGTGTTTATGTTTGAAATATCATAACTGTGTTGCTCGAATAAGCACATATGTCAAAAATCAGATATATATTCTACGACATGAGAAGTATTTATATTGAAATTTTACGTTTAATTAATATAGTATATTGTTTTGAAATAAACTATAGGCTAATTTACTATTTATAATCTTTTTTTATATGTTGCGTATAAAACTATTTTGTGTAGCGATTATTTTTGATATAAAAACTTTTTCATGTACGTTGAGCGGTATTTTTGGCGAGAAATAAACTTCTGATTTCACGTAATAACATTCTAGTAAGCGTGACCAAATATTGCGATTGCGTGCGTTGCGTCAGACTAGCAACGCATAGTATAGGGGCTTGTGTACATATAATATTTATATTTTCTATTGAGCTTGTGCAGCCCATAATATGTTTCATTAGTTAATAAACTGTATAAAAATGTATATAATTATTGCTCGGAGTACCAGTAGATGTGAAAACCAGACTAATATTGATAATTTCAATATACAAATAATTAAATTTAAATATTGTAGATCATATTATAATTAATTTAAAATTTCAAAAGAGAACATAGTTATTTCACTTGTTTTAGTTTGTATTTCTATCGGTAGTCCTCATGACTACTTCGACTTGTTTATATTTAAAACTAGCGACACCGCCCAGTTTCAATCACCTGTACTTTTCTGTACTTCTTGCCAAGTCATATTGTTCCCTTACACTGGTTTTATTTTTTACACTTCATTTTCTCTTAGTATAATTTTTGATTTATAGACATTGTATGGTAATTGTTCTCCTCGTCGCAAGAGTCGCAGCGTGATGTTATTACGCTAAAACGTTCATCAATAAATAGATTATACAACACAATATGAATTATGCAACTTAAATTATAGTTCCAGATGTTATTTATTAAAACAAATAAAAAGGAGCGATTACTTGAATTTTGTAATATATGGAGTGTTTTCTAATTTTTACAGTTATTTTTTAATTACTAATTAAGAAAACTTACTATATTACCTCGGAGTACAAATTCGGCACATTACAAATAAAAGGCGAATGTTGAGTAGCAATTCGTTCTCTATTATAAACGATATTACTCAGAAATAAAACAATATTGAACTATTAAACACTGGGCCGTATGATTTCTAATTATAGATTGTTTTAAGATTTAGGTTATACATGTATTCAATCAAACATTAATTGATATAAGCTACTATGCAAAATAAGAGTGATAATCTATCGAAAACGTTTATCGAACAAGACTCATGATAGTTCTCCATTACAAAATTAATTCAATACCAAAATATGTCGGTCGCAGTATCCAAGTTTTGTATAATGCCTTTGCTCTTAAAAGTCCTTTTTGTTTGACCGTTTGTTCTCCATTACAATACCCGTATTAATGTCTTAAATTCCCTTGGATCGATGTTCCGATATTTAATGAAAATAGTCGTCCCGTTAAAAAAATCCGAACCAAGTTAATTTTAACCTCTATTCCATACCTAGTCAAAGTAGTCTTTGCTTTTGACACGGAATTTTATTCTGCTTTATTTTATTTTTGGCAACCAATCTTCTAGTGGATTATTACTGCCATTGTCCAGTAGGTAATCATATTATAAGTTTCTTACGATCATTTCAATGGCCCTCTTGTTAGAACCTTTTAGGAAGTTTTTGTGGCAAGTCATCCATTCTTCGCGGTATTGTTTCCCATTCACTATACTTGTCTACCATAACCAAACTATATTACGTAAAACCCTACCAAAATATAGAGCCAAATAACAAAAGATTAAATATAAAAACCACTACATGACATTCCAAGATCCCGTCAAAACCTCCACGGAATTTTATTGAAATTAATTTTGATTTTAATTACGTTGATATAAATTGCATTGAACAAATTACATCGTAATAATCAAAAAACGTCAGTCAGCACTATCACACATGTACTTGAGACACCATAATCAAACACATCCGAGCGACCCATTCATTAACCATTCACTAATGAATGAGTGAATGGATGAGCGAAGTGATGAACTCGGCGGTTCATTATTTCAATTTCACACGTCGCGGCCGTCGTAATTATGTCGAGCGGTGCCCGCAATGAGAGCAGAACTGTTCGGTTCTGTGATGCTCGTATACTTTCCTGACAATTATATCTTGTTGGTTTTAGTTAATAAAATTAGTTATACGTTTGTCTAGAACAGTGGTCAGTAAATTCATCATGCAAAAAGCCAAATAAAAACAATATAAAAGTGAAGCTTATTAAAGCCTATTTTTAAACTTAAGCTTTGTTTTCCTACTGGTATTTTTATGGGAATAATTGATAGTACACTCTCGAGCTTGCTTTTGCTGAATATGTATCGCGAGCGACATTTTTTTAACATTATAGAGTATGTTTTTTTTTCGCGAAGCTTTCTTCAGTCTCCATACTATTTAGTTAATTAAAAAAAATAATCTGTGGCTTTGAAGTTAAAAGGCAACACTGTATATCAAGATGTAGGTAAATCTGTCAACGTAAGTATTTAAAACCGTAGAGTCCGTAGACAAACAATTTAAATAACCTTCTTCTTCTTACCCTTATCCCACATAAGTAGGGTCGGTGCAACATGTTTCTCATGTTGTGGTATATGATTTGGCTTCATTTTACGATCGGCCGCCTGCCTGACATCAACCCTCCTTTAGATTATTTTGTTGTACCACTGTATTTGTGATTATTATTATATAGTTGCGAAGTCTGATGGGCTCTTTTAGCCTTACAATTGTTCGTTCCGGTTAAAAACGAAGTTCTTGAAGATTATTGTTTGCTTGTTATATTGCCATTTTTATGTAACGGAAAACTATCCAACTTTAGACTGCATTTAAATAACAAAACAATTTAAATAACCATCATAAAAAATATGATTATGATGAGTTTTATATCTCTTACTAGAGATATGCTTGATTCCTCATACAACTTTCTACCCATTTTTCACTGCCTTAAGGATTTACGGGATAAGGGGTCTCCTAGGAACTCGAACTACATCCATGCCAAATTTAATTTAAATCGTTTCAACGGTTTAAGCGTGAAAACAGAAAGATAGAGTTACTTTCACATTTATAATATTAGGATGAATGTGAATATATTTGTTGGTGACATAATAAATATTATAATATAAATAATAGACTATATTAAAACTTGTAGCTGAAGAGATTCGGATATTAAAGAGAATGCTTGATGTAACTAAAAGCACGGAAGCATAGAAAGTATGAGTATATCATTAAAAAAAATGAAGATCAGATAACTACTACAAGGTTAGGTAGGAATGTTGACGGAGATAAGAGTAGAAGAAGACGGTAGAAGATATGTATATATAGATCGTGGGCAGAATTATATGTTTATAAAGGGAAGTGAACACTAAGTTAGTGACAGAGAAAAATTGAAGTGGAAAACTTTATATGACGGCTCTACTTATAAGTAAGAAGTTGGAAATTTATATATTTAACCATTCAAAATTTATCACAGGGCACAATTTATAAAATAAAGTAAAGCAATTGATAAAGATAAGTTACGAGAGACAATAAATACTGAAATAAAATGTATTTTATTACTACAACCACGTATTCTTATCGATGATATAAAAGAACAAAGCAATCATAGTTAGAAAGAGATGACGACAGTTATAGACGTAAACGTAACCTCAATTTCGATATCCTTAAATGGTGCGACCAGAAAGGATTTTATTTTAATCACGATTAAATTATTTCACACCTTATTCCAATCTAAATAAAATAGGTTTCGCAACGAACAATCGACAAGCGTACCGTGTGCAACCGCCAACGCTGATTATGACAAGTAAATTATAGTAATGAAGCCGTTTGAAATGTCTTAAAATATGTTTTTATGGTTTTAAAATTGCTTAAGATATTACATGATACGTTTTGCATGTATCGAACGGACTTACAATCATATCTGTATGTTGTATAATTCGCGAGTACAGTTATTTTGCTCGATGTTTAAGAATTGTAATACCTGTACTGAAGAATATCCTTAAATGGTGCGACCAGAAAGGATTTTATTTTAATCACGATTAAATTATTTCACACCTTATTCCAATCTAAATAAAATAGGTTTCGCAACGAACAATCGACAAGCGTACCGTGTGCAACCGCCAACGCTGATTATGACAAGTAAATTATAGTAATGAAGCCGTTTGAAATGTCTTAAAATATGTTTTTATGGTTTTAAAATTGCTTAAGATATTACATGATACGTTTTGCATGTATCGAACGGACTTACAATCATATCTGTATGTTGTATAATTCGCGAGTACAGTTATTTTGCTCGATTTTTAAGAATTGTAAGATTCCAATACTTGTACTGAAGAAACTGACAGAAGACAGTACTATTTATCTCTATTTATCCTTGCAAAAGGATTAATTTGGTCACATATGCATGTAAGGTGGATGTGCGGTGTGACTAGTATGGATAAGATTAAAAGTGAGTATATCAGAGGAAGTGTGAAAGTAGCACCAGTGACAGAAAAGTTAGGGAGTAATAGGTTAGCATGGTATGGGCATGTCATGAGGAGAGATGGAAACCATGTAACTAGAAAAGTGTTGAGTATGATGATGGACGGATATACGAGTAGAGGAAGACCAAAAAAGGTATGGATGGACTGCGTGAAAAACGATATGTGCGTAAAAGGTGTTAATACTGAAATGACATTTGACAGGAGAGAGTGGAAAAAGAAAACATGTTGTGCCGATACTACTTAGGTGGGAAGGTGGGATAAGGGTAAAATGATGGCATGTGTGTAAGATCCATAAATTTGCATTATATCTGCAGTTAATGTTTTATCTTTTAATCCACATGGAGACGACGATTTTTATAGAGTTCGTTTTTCCATAATTTTATTTCATCATGAGATTAAAGAAATATATTCTTCTCCAGTGTATAGGACATTATATATTTCACTGTAATTAGCTGTTAATGCTTAAAGTCTGTACAACAATTAAGCAAGCCAATAATGTAAAGTAATCATTAGTTTTATTTATCCTTACAATATTAAGAAATTCATGTCTTGATTTGGGATGTTTTAACAAAGTTCGACTAAGACAACTCCATCGCTATAGCTAATCATAACGCTAATGTATTCTTAGGCTTATAGATACAATTTGACGTAACTAATAAATTAAATGAAAGCAATAAGAAAGTGCGGGCCGAGGGTCTGTAGAATAGAAAAAAAAACCTTAAAAGATTTTTGTGCTAAACTATTCTGAACTGAAGGTTTGGCAAGACGCATTAGTGTACCAGCTATTCAAATTAATTTCTAAGGGGTAGCGACCTATTCATAGCGATACTCGCGTTTATAGACCTTTTTGCTACTTCCTGCTTATAAAAATATTACATCGGACATATACGAACTATAGATGATTATCAGGTGATAAGTGATATTATAATGATGACAAAAGCCACGAGAGTCCTTGACTCGATGCATGACTAATATTTATTTTGCACAAATCAGCACCGCGATCACGTAGCGTCGCGCGCCGGCGATATTGGCACGCGACGGGCGACATAAACAATGACATTTACGTGTACCTTTATGTCTAATCGATCGACTATGCACGCCGGTGTCATATTTGACCCCATTCTAAAGGTGGAATTAGGTTGCATTAATATATTGTAGTATCATAATAAAAATAATTTTCAAATAGACTTTGTTGAATTTAATATCTCCGACTTAATTTATGACCGTTAAATAAGTAAAGGACTTAGTTTAATTGCAACTTCAATTCGCAGCACGCAGGCACTTTCAAAAGCCAAAAAGTTCACTGTAAAAATATTTCTGATGAATTTAGGATTTTAAGAAGTTAATCTTCTATTGTCAATAAGAGTTTTAGACTTTCGTCTCGTTAATTCCTTTCTCCTATAGAACTATACCGGCGAGTACACACTGTTCCAGATACACAATATCACCCATTCCAGCAAGGACAAAGAAGTATAAAATATCTCGTATCTCCTGTATTGTGGCAACGTGGAATTGCTTCCTTATTGCCACGTTCTCTTTCTCTTATGATATCGGATGCTTCAAACAAGGCGTGAAGAGTCACTTCTGCAGGCCGGTACAAAGGCGATGACTACCGATGGTAAATATATCACCAACAGTCACCATTTTGTATAGACTACACCGGACTTTTCATCAGGTATTGCGTAGTCATTTTTCCTAGCTTGTATTAAAAAAAGTTTAATCTCCGAAAAGCTGAGCCGTTAACATAAGGTTTTTACTCACAACCAAAGATTTTTCTGACAATCAAATGCGTCGTTACATATCATGAAGGCTACACAGTAATTATAGACTTCAATAAAAAATCGAAGTGTCTATTCGTCCGCTAAACGGATGAATAAAATAATTTAATCGTCCGATTATTCGGATTACCAGATAAATCATACGAAATGCGTTGGATTGCATACGACAGTATCCGCTTATTATTAATTTTATGTGTCGGTTAGGTTAGGTTAGACTTGCGAAAAAGGAAAACGCGAGCCGGCCGCGGTAGCGGTCGGCGAGCGCGGTTGAATGAATACGAAAATATCCACTTATTATTAATTACAATTCATAAAATGAGGAAAATTACCTTTACAAAATTTTTAAAATTCAAAAATTACATGTTAGCGTATGGCAACTTAACCTTAGGTAAACGAAGTGTCTATTCGTCCGCTAAACGGATGAATAAAATAATTGAATAAAATAATTTTAACAATAAATAGATGTTATCGGACGATTCAATTATTTTAATTATCCGTTTAGCGGACAACTAGCATCATCATCAAAGGCCTTTTCATCTGTAACAGATGATTTAAGTAGCATTCTGTCGACACTAGCAATAGCCATAAAAAATATCGTATGGGAACAGTATAGTAATTTATATAGTAATTAACTCAAAACTAAAATATGGTAGTTCTTATTCTTATTTTATTACTTTGCATGGTAATTCCAGTCACTGCAGTCACCAAAAATGGTTACATGTTAAGTTGGGCTTAAGAAACAAATAGGAAATCTCCGTGAATAAATCAGACACTGCCAGAAAACAGACACTGTTTTTTTTTTACAACTATAATATTGTAAGAAATATTCAAATGCGCACACAGAATTAGACCCTTAGCAAGAATTAATTATGCATGTATGCTACTACAAGGATAGTACGTCATAGTCACCAAATGACATTGCTAAATAGGCGATGTGATTCAAAGTAGCCAATAAAAAATAATTTACAACGAGTTTGTAATAATTTATAACCAGTATATATACATTCGTATTTCTAAGCTCTTTTAATATCGTTTAGGTACTATATTAAGCTAGTAGGTCCAGAGGACATTGCCTTGATAATAAAAAAAACTTTGACAAATTACATACCTAAACCTTCCACATGAATCTGCTTGTGAAAAACGCATAAAAATCCGTTCAGTAGTTTTTGAGTTTTTATTTACTTTATAGAGGGCTTTGTTTTATTATATGTAGTGAAGTATTTTCAAGCATAGTATATTCAAACAACATGTTTTAAATTTCAAATGTCATTAGATTCCTCAGAACCTTGATTATGCGTATGCTAGTGTTGTGGAATAGGTTACCTGGTACGGTATTCTCCCAGGGTTATGACATGGGTCTCTACAAAAAGGTATTTGGGGTGTAAGGGGTATCGAATAACATCATAAGACTTGAGACACCCAAGCTAACCTCCCATACACGTGGTGCACCCTGCTGAATAACGAACGAGGCAATGGCGAAAGCGGGGTGGTAGGGTTTTACAGCCTGACTGGGTCGCAACCACCATGTATATGGCGAAAAAGCCCGTCATAGTGATTCACTTCTGCGGGTCGAGTTTCGTGATCAGCCTGTGCATATCCAGCTTTTCGCAAGCCGGCATGACATCGGCGACCGGTGATAGATAGTTTCTCTCTCGTTGGTCGCCGTTGTTTTTGGATTGTACTGTGCTTACCATCAGGCATAGCGCAGGAAATTTGCCGTGCTACTATAAAAAAAAAACCAACACGCTCTTCAAGATCGACAACACAAAAGTTCTATTTTCTTGATGTTGCAGTTTCCTGCCAATAGGCGACGGTAAACATTTACTATTATAAACGTCTATTAGCATAAAAAAAGAATTCTGCAATGAACTTATAGCAATATCGCTCATGCATTAGAATAACACCTACCTCCCAAAATATATTATTTTTATTGGTTAGTACATAAAAATACTATATTGACAATGGCAAATATGCATCCGGGACCGAATTAAAAAAAAAGTAATGTCATCCAATTTAACGCTATACCGTCCACACATAGTTGCATCGCTGGTGGCTCCACCTATTACGATAACAATGGATATAATTTAACATGTAAAGCACTTAAAAGTTAACTGAGCGGTTAATAAAGAGCTTTATTAAAATACCTTATTAAACAATTAAATGTTTAAATTAAGCGCGGCATAAACCGAGTTATTTGAGATATTTAAAATGGAACAATGAAGGAGATTTTATTGGTCCCCTTTACACGTACGTTTTAAATTGCGGTGCCTACTTTCGAGTTTTAAAATTACTGGAACTGGTCCGTAAAATACATTTGTATTTGTACGTAATGGTTTACGATCATAAGACACACGACTTCAATTATCTAAATTGAATTTTAAAAAGCAGGATGCGATTTTGAGTTACGGCATACATAAAACTAAATTCGATAGGCTGAGTAAATCCATAAAAGTGTTTTAGGTAATAGTATATACATATTTATTTATTTATTATTATTTTTGGCAACTAATCTTCCAGGTTATTACTGCCACTGTCGAGTAGGTTATATTATTACAAGTGTCTTGCAATAATTTCAATATTCTAAAAAGATGGTGGCATCCCTTATTATAACTTTCTAGGGATTTTTTTGGCATCTCAGAATTCACTTCAAACATTATTTTCCATTCACTTCACTTATGCACAACAACCGAACTACATTTATTGCGTAAAATACCACCAATATTACAAAATATAGAGTCACATAACCACAGGATTATAAATAAAAAAACAAAAGCCACAACATGACCGACCAAGATCCCGCCAAAAACTCCCTAGTACAGTACTACAGTACATAGTACAGTTTTCTTTGACTGATTTGTTTTTCGAACCTATTTTAGGCATTTGACGTACCAGTCTTTTAAGATTTAAAAAATCATCTTTATATTTTAAACTAGCAGCATTTGTATATTAATAAATTTCCCTATGTTACTGCTTCTAAAATAAGCTAACTGTCAGTGAAAATTTCATCGACATCAGTCCAGTCGTTTCGCAGATTAACCAGAACAAACAAATAGACGAACTAAGCCTTTAAAATTGTTTTTTTGAATACTTCTTTAGGCGTGTTGAGCGTTACTTTTGGCATAAGAGGCGGCAGCTGAGGGAGGAGGCCGTGGATCGTTGGATGCAGGACCTAGCGGACGCGCGGTATGGGCGGTATACTGTGGACACCGTCCGTCCGGTCCTGTGGGAGTGGGAGGGATTGGGGCTTCCTGACGTTCAGATTGGTGTAGGTGCTAATCAGACATGGTTGCTTCGGATGGTACCTGTACCAAATCGCTCGCAGGGAGCCGACTGCCGCATGCCACGAGTGTGACGCTGTCGAGGACACCGCGCAGCATACTCTGTCTGAGTGTGCTGCGTGGGAGGGACAGCGTCGCATTCTGGCTGATGTGGCGTGCGATGGCTTCCTTCTACAAGGAGGACATCTCACAGAAGGAGGCGGCGGAGAGGGTCCGCGAGGTGGATCCTCTAAGTGGCCCTCTTGGCCAACAGACGATCGGTGGGAGGAAGCGGCGATTTGCTCAACTCCTCCCACCGCCGTAGCCGGACCAGAAGGATTGGGCCGGGAGGCCCATCTCCTCATTGCACAGGTCCAGCTGACGGAGGGAGGCAGCTGGTATGTACCTAGTCTGTCTCCCTATTATGTAGGAGCCCGGCGGCCACCTCCCGCGGGGCGGACCGTTGGGGCGGCTATCCAAGGTATTAGCGTAGGACAATGCCTTGCCGCCCCAACAATATGGTCTGCCGGTACACCGTGGGGTTTTAGTCCGTGCGTGTCGGACGTAACCCACTCTCTCCCCCGGCAATGTGGCGTATCCGTAATGGATTACCCCACGTTAATAAAGAAAAAATGGAGATAAATTTATAATTTCACGTCATGACATGCTACGTAACGTGACCGGCCGTATTGCGCTTGCGCGGGTTGTGTCAGAATAGCGACACGTAGTATAGCGGCGGCAAGTAATATTAATACTTTGCAGCTGATCATATATTTGATTAATTAATAGAGTTTTTAAAAATATATCTAATTATTGCTCCGATTGCCAATAGATATGAAAACCACACTTAATTTATTAATTTTAATAAATAAATCCTGAAATTTAAATATTGTCACACACTATCATATAATATGGAAATTCAAAAGAGAACACATTACTTTAATTGTTTTGAGTTTTCACTTCTATCGGCAGTCCTTATCAGCCTCGACTTTTTTTTATTATCATACCTATTTAGTAAGAAGCTGTTTTTAATATCACAAACAGAAACTTCTATCTTAATTATCTGTATAGTTTTAGTGATAACAAAACTTTTCAATACATACCTGACGGGACCACCAATATAGTCATTAGACTACAATTAAAGAAGTGCCGCAATAGAATTCAAAAACAATTGAACCCGTAAAGTCATATAATTTAATCTCGAACTATGTACATAAAACCTGATAGCACGTGACGATTGCCACTTCTGGCTTCATTAAAGATGGCGCCGGACTGAACGTGTACCGCATTTAACTTTATTAATAAATAAATTAAACTTGAAATCTCGCTGTAACTCACGTCAATCTTGAAACGTATTAAATATTCGTTTCAACAGTTTAAAATGATATATTTTACATGTATTTTATCTCAGGGGTCTTTCATTAAATACGTTAGGTGTTTTTGAAGATTTTTTATATCCCCCTACCTCCCTGGATGTCGTGAGATTTGTCTCGACCCCTTCCCCTCCTCTAATATCACGTGGTATCTTTCAAAATCTGTATTCTGAGTATAAATACGTTGGATTTATTCAAAAAAAGATAATTTGCTTTGTCTTTATACTTATAATTCTTCTATTCGTGTGTGGCTTACCTCCACTTAAACGGCTGGACAGATTTTGATCACTTTTTTGTGTGTGTTCAGGTAGATTCAAGAATAGTTAAAATTCACAATTTGATTCGGTAAGTGGCACTGCGATTGAATTTTTTTAGTATATCTTTATTATCAAGGGAGGACAACGTCCGCGGGGCTCGCTAGTAATTGTTAGTTTAACTTCTTTGCTTTTTTTATATATAATACCGCGGCAAAATGACTGCCTGACTGCTGTGCCTGATGGTAAGCACAGTACAATCCAAAAACAATGGCGATCACCGAGTGACACATTCTATTTTTATTTTTGTGGACTTTTCTCGAGGCATTTTTATAATATAAAATTTTGTAGTACATTATTTTATTGTGTTCTATAAGGTTTAGCGAACGTTACCAATGTAAGCGCGTGAGAAATATATTTTACAATACATCGAGTTTTTTAATTAATGTATTTCGAAATCGAACAGATTAGAACTATAGTTTGCCGATGTAGTGCCGTCAATTTATTTTACCACAATAAAAAAGATTAACCAAAAAAATAGCACAAAAACTTTTTAGTTCTTATAAAAATAAAACAAAACCATTTTCACAAGAACGTATTGGTGAGTATTACGTAGTGTACAAATAAGACTACATTTTCGTTTTCTGACAACAGATACAGGCGTCCAGAGAGAGGACACGTCTCAAAGGAAATCACCTTCGGTACCTCAGTTTCTCGGATTACCGGTAGACGGAGCTGTATCGGATATTGCAATGAGACCTGCCGGGATATATCCGGTCGGAGAGGTCCCGTCTCGTAACCCCGGAAATAAGAATTTATTCACCACTAAAGAAACACGAGGCACTTGTATACGAATTGTATAGAAATAACGTATCCAATAAGGTGTCCGTTAATTACTAATTTTGCTGTTTTGACTTGGGTATCGTTCACATTGGTAACTTATAGCCTAAAAATATTTAGGAAAATTAAAGAAACTCGATACCATTTAACCGCTAAATAACGATATTTTTTCCATTCATTAAATATATAACAAATATATAATATATAATATTTTGTTAAGTTATTTAATAAAACAAGCAAGATGAAAATATTTTCTCAACGAGAAAATACCCCATGCTAAATGCATGGGGAAAGTATAGTCATTTAGTAACGACAGACTTACTATATAATTAAAATAAAATTATACGTATAATTAAGATGAAAAAAAAATCTTATATAAAATTCTGTATGAACAAATTAATTTTATTTGTATTTTTAACAAAAGATAAATATTGAACGGTTGCTGTTTTGACATTCAGAGATCTAATTTAATTCATGAAAAGAAAGGATAAACTTCCCAGTCTTAGTGACTCCTGAAAAGCAGTCACTCAGTTCAACTACAGTAATTAATGTCAGGGGTAATTAGTTTTCCGATTTATTACGATAATTAACCCTATATACCCTAAAAGGGCTTCGGGTATTACTGAATAAGTTTTTAATCTCTTATTGTTATAATGTTGCGGGTGTTGCGTGCCGCTGTCGTCTTTCATGTCGTGCGACTTTCCACTTCAGTATTCATTTGTTTTTTTTTTAATTATTGCGAAATAGGTTTTGACTAAAAAGGAATAATTAGGTATCAATCATAAATGCCAATAGTTAATTTTAAATGTGACTACACTAATGGCCAGTTTCTGTTGAATAATTGAACATAAAACATCCAACTGGAACGCTCTTTACTTTTGTAGGTGGTAGAGGCACGCTATTCTTGGTTCCAGCATGAGTGGGTCGGCTCGCCCGGAGTACTACCACCCGATCCACAGAAACACCTACGTGAAGTAACAGCGGGCGAGCCGACCCACTCATGCTGGAACCAAGAATAGCGTGCCTCTACCACCTACAAAAGTAAAGAGCGTTCCAGTTGGATGTTTTATGTTCAATTATTCAACAGAAACTGGCCATTAGTGTAGTCACATTTAAAATTAACTATTGGCATTTATGATTGATACCTAATTATTCCTTTTTAGTCAAAACCTATTTCGCAATAATTAAAAAAAAAACAAATGAATACTGAAGTGGAAAGTCGCACGACATGAAAGACGACAGCGGCACGCAACACCCGCAACATTATAACAATAAGAGATTAAAAACTTATTCAGTAATACCCGAAGCCCTTTTAGGGTATATAGGGTTAATTAAACAGTAATCATAAATTTAAATTGTCTTATTTCAAACGTAAACCCGTCGGCTGACGACTGGAGGTGCCTAACGCGTTTTTTTATTTGCAATATCTGAATAATTTTGCAGAACTATTTTCATTAATATTGTATTATTAATTAATGAATTATCGTTTGTATTACCTTTGTTAAAGCCGTCTGATGGAATAAAATACATCGAATTGTTTTATACCAATGCACTTTGTCGGCATATTATAAATGCATTCTTTTCATATGGGGTTACCTGATTAAGCGTGCAGAAAATAAATTCCTACACACTTAATAATCATATTTTTGTAAAATCAAGCCTAAATTGGAATCTATACCAGTTTTATAAACTTCAAGAGATTGTTTATTTGAACGCGTTAATCCCTAGAATTACTACTTAAATTTGAAAAAATATCTTTATATTTTATAGACTACTAGCTGGACCGGCGGCCATATTTTATTGTCCTGCCTTGATAATAATAAAATCCTAAAGTCAACTGCACCACCATCTACCGGATCCAATTGTGAATCTAAACCATTCCTGAATCCATCTGAACACACAAAAATTTGATCAACATCTGTCCAGCCCTTTAGGAAAAGTTCAGTCACATACACACGGACAGAAAAATTATATATATAATGAGATAGCCTGTTTATTAAGGAAGGTTATCACCTAAATCTGGGTGATCTGGTGGTTTGACCGATGGAATAGCAATCCGATCTCAGTTTCGAATCCCGCCATGAATCAGCGAATTTTTCAGAATTTGCGTACATTTATCTACTTTTAATTGGTAGCGTTATCGGCTGACGATGAAGGAAAACATTCCAATGAAACCTGAACCTGAGAAATGTTCTTGTAGTACCACCGTATGTGGGATAATATATAGAGCTGTGAATTTCTCGGAGTTTAAAATCGCCAATACTTCGTGGATTGGCCTCTGGTGATTATGCCCAAACCTTCCTTCGCGAAGAGGCCCATAACCCTGCAGTGGTTCTATTACAGACTGATGATGATATTTCGCTACGAATCTCAAGAGAGGAGCAATAACCATTCAAATTGTTGTTTAAAAAGTACGCCAATGATGGTGTGGCACGAGTGTCGGGAGCCGCGGTCGGTTTTATAGCAGTCGCACTTTACATGGGACTTATGTATATAAGATTTTATTAATACTTCATAACGTATAGATGTTTGTTACCGGAACACAGCTATAGATGCTTGGTGAAGGATTTTTAACTCGGGAGTGATAGCGAGCCAGAAGGACTTACGCAAAGTGCTACTACCATTTTGTTATGATGTTTTGCTGTGACAGATTGTAGATTATTTAGTTGCACCGATAGTCATTTATAAATTACTAGTTTCTGCCCGCTACTTCGTCCGCGTGGTATAGTTACTTTGACTTACGCTAACACGCAGCGGATGCTCTCAAAAGGAAAAAACGATTTTGAAATATTCTTCATTGGTATTCTGCTCCTATTGGTCTTGGCGTGATGACATATAGCTTATAGCCTTCCTCGATAAATTAACAATACTGAAAGAATTTTTCAAATCGGACCAATAGTGAGATTAGCTCGTTCAAGCAAACAAAGTCTTCTGCTTTATAACATTAGTCTATACTCTATGAGTATGGATTTGAAACGTTGGTGCACAAGAAGTAATAATATGATTAGACATACTTTTAGATAATTGGGAAACCGATGATAAGTTCGTTGTATTTATGTATGACGTATCTCTGTCAAATATCTACCTAAAAATACGAAATACTCACTGACGGATAAGATATAATGACATTGACAACACCGAGCCCAACCATAAAATTATGTACGGTAGGTCAGTTGTTACCGATAAGATAAATACTAAAATTATTATATTAAAAATATATATAAACCTACAAATAAGACCTCAGAACACTACATTTGGTTAAATATTCGACACGAGGTACGCCGTTGTCCGCTTCCGGTGGTAACGGCCTCAGCGGAAGTCGTGTTAGGTCGCGGATTACGCGACGCCAAATATCGTCTTTACATAGTTCAATCACACTTCATAAATGTATAATTTTTCATGTTTTATTCATAGTATGAAACCTCTCTACGATTCCGCTTGCATTTGCTGTGTACGCAGATAGCTAATAAAGTGACTACGTTACCCATTTCAAGAAATATTTTGATGAACATTCTAGTAAATACGACACGACTTACTTTGGTTGTTTGGGATTGTTGTTGCCGATTTATATGTACAGTTATATGAAGATCTAATAGTGGAGTGAACTATTATATTTTTGTATACATCAATTTATATAGCAATTATAAAAAAGTACCTCTTAAATCTAAAAATTTGTCAAATCTAAAAATGTTTTTAAACCACAGTAGTAGCAAACCCGCTTAAACTTTGGGAGCAGTTCCGCAGACTCAAACGCTTGCAATATTACTGAACTCTTTAAATATATTTTCACTGACTTCTTTCGCACTGCAATCCTATGGGAAAATCTCAGCAAGGAACTCATTTTACATCGGAAGCTCTCGCGGAAAGAAAAGATCGTATAGTTATGACCACACCGTAGAAAAGAATGCACAGTTGAACCCTTATAAAAGACTGCGATTACAACTTAGGAGCTAAGTGACAACACAATTAAAAATTTAATATTTTGGAATCTTGTAAAACCTCAAATAATGACCAAGATTTATTACTACTTTGCGCGATTCATTTATGATGATTAATATACTCTTATTGTAAAAATGACTCTTGAACAAGCAAGTAACAAATTTTTAGCAGTTTGGTTTATTTTTTCATTCCGTAACTGCATATTTCATATCTTGGCACTTAATCTTACATAACATTACTCTATTGTATCAGAGTTTTGAGGTATACATCCGTACCGCAATCCTTTCCTTCATTATTAAGATTATTTACACTCATTGTAGTTTCCTCTCTATTCAATTATTACAAGTCAGAAAATGGTAAGCTATGCGCGATTTAACTATAATGATTGATCGCAGGCAGATACCACACCAAACATAGCTGAATAGTATAGACTGATACAGATAGAAGTTGCTGATTAGGAACTGTTATGCATATTTGACCATTCGTGTAGTTAGTGGTAATGATTCAATTAGACGCAAGTATTCCATTTCGGAAAGTTATGTTTACTCGTTTTACCCTTGGTGAAGTATAAAATAAGTAGATGAAGCTGCCAATATAACCGCTGAAGGTGATAATGAAAATGGAATAACTATTTCAATACATAAGTTATACCACTTACATTAAAAAGGATAACGCAATTTAAATGTAAAAGAAAACAAAAACGTAGAACGAATGCAATAGATAATTGATGCATGAATAGTTCAATTAAGTTGCGAATTGCAAATGGTATAAAGGTTGTAGAAGTTACATCAACGTTAGGTATTCCCTACTATTTTATTATAACACATTACATATTTCTTATTTTTTCTGCCTTTTGGTGTTGCCTGTTTGAAAGTTTGCATTCGATTTTAAATATTTTGATGTCATTATAATAACGACATATTATAAAACGGTTAATAAAAAATAAAATGGGATCACAATGTCTATGTCAGTGCTATTAAATCATCAAAATAATTTGATGAATATCATGACTTATGATCTTTGTAGAATAAATTTGTGAGTGCATGATTATCTAGTTTAATGAAGTGTAGAGAACTATATATTTATTTAACTTTCTCAAAGTAACACGTACTAATCATAACTTCATAATTGTCACTTATCAAAAGTACTGGCAGCAATGCTTCCTTATTGCCAATGTCTTTCGCATACGAAATTAAACCGGATGCATTGTGTGAACTTTCTTCAATGCAAACCTAAATTGAACAGTCAACAAATTTAACTGCTACGAAAATTCAACTTTATTTCGATTGGTTTAACGTACATTAGATTTATTTAAAGGTGCGTAAACTAAATTTGTACATTTTTTTCATGTATAGGAAGACGACGAGGTACTTGGAATAATCAAAGGACGTGCATCAAATAGCAATAGCAATGATTCGGTACCTGTAATAACTCATAGGAAGGAATTGTTACAGAGCGGTGAGATACAATGAATGTTGGAATTTTTTTTACGAGTTCGGCATCATTCAAACCAGACGTTGCTTTGTTAGAACTAAGTTGAGAATCTGAATTCTAAACAGACGGTATAAATGGCATTGATAAAAAATGCATTGATTTCGACTTTGTCTTGACAATGTCACCTGATAAATACGTAGTTCACTCAAAAACATAATGACTATCCATTTACGGTCGTCTTATTATTGTCTCGAGGACACGCAAATTATAGGGAAACGGTGGTTTAGAATAAAAGTATGCTTGAATCAGGCTGACCTAATTCCTCAACTGAATTTTTACCAAGACTGGTCAAGTTTAATTAGTTCTGTTGAATTCTCACATCTTTTTTTCTCAGTACACTTTGATTATTATTAAACAATACATTAATCCGTCATCAAAAATCAGCAGGTAAATGATGATCAAAAACAAAACAAAAGCGATGGATGACTACAATATTAAGTGGTTGTAATTATTATGTCCCGGGGCACGTGTGACGTCGGCTAGAGTTCGGAAGCGTTTGACGCACGTTCGGTCATTTCCGCTCATATTCGGACGCCATTGGGTGACCATGTTACAATATTTTTAAAGAAAAGCGTAATTAAAAAAACTGTATTAACTATTATCAGCACGCTGTTGCCTACTGAATATAAGTAAAAGTATAAACATCATGTATATTCAGTAAAAATCGTTGTAAAATCACTGCTTTATTTTTTAAATTTGATTTTAAACGTCAAAAATAAAATAGTCTGTATACATAGAACTATTTAATACATATAGCTACATTCAGTATGTTAATGGCAAGTAATCATTATAATATGAATTAAATATTGTCTTTTAAGGAAACCGAAATTCTACATTATGTTAATGTTGGCTGAAACTATTACTGGTTTCAGCATGAATGGGTCGGCTCGTCAGGGGTAATAGCACCCTCTCATAGAAAACCCACGTGAAGTAACAGTGCTTGCATTGTTGCGTTTCGTTCGGTCAGTGAGAGCGCCGGAGGCCCACCTCCCCTCCCTTCTGCTCTTTCCTCTCCCTCTCCCTCCCCTAACCCTTCCCGCCAAAGGGTGGCAACGCACTTGCAACTCCTCTGGTGTTGTTAGTGTCTATGGATGGTGGTGATCACTTAACATCAGGTGACCCACATGTTCGTTTGCCACCAATGGCACAAAAAAAAGGTTTTTTTTGCCCAAATTACTAATATGCTAGTCTTTAAAAAGTGATAAAAAGTAATAAAAAAAAACATTGTGCGTATTTGAAAAGAAAGCTAGAAGAACGTACGTCTCACTGTTCTCTAATACCCGAAGGCAAGCGAGACACTGCACGCTCTCTACTTGACACAGTGTCTATCCCCACAACTTTCCGTCACACAAAAGTTTACGGACCAATATTTCAAAACCTCCTCATATGAAGTTTCACTTTTTAAAAAATGTTTGTTTTAAATTTTGTGCTTTCATTTTTAAATTGACATACCAATGTTTTTAAAAAAACTACATAGAATATCCCGAATAGTATAAATTCATGGTAATACATGGCCATAATGAAACGGTGGTCATTTCAAAATCGTAATTCGGCATATGCGTTGCATTTGAAATTTTTCCTCAAGAGCGACGTCAACGACCTCTTTCGGGGCGGAAGCGCTGTCTGCGCGGAAACGGGGTACTACACATTGTGCATTTGTTAAAATGTCTATTTTAATACCATTCGCAGGAAATTACGTTACCGGGGTCTTTGACTTTCCCAATTTTTTTTTTATCATCCTAACTAATATTATAAATGCAAAGGTAATGTTTATTACGCTTTCACGTCGTAACCACTCAACCGATTAGCGTAAAATTTCGCATGCAGGTTGTAAGGGATACTGAAAATGTACTGTTACCAAAAGGATAGGATAAATGTACATTAACCTAAGCGAAGCTGTGGACAAAAGCTAGTAATAACATAATAATTCTCCACTGAACAATAAAGCGGCTGCACCGAATCTAACGGTAAACAAACTCACAATCAATATTACGTTACTTCGCAGCTCCGCTTGGAATTGATTGACCGCTGTCACGTCTTACTGCAAGAGAAAACGTGTGTGAATCAACAAGACGTGGATGTGGACAATCAATTCCAATCGGAAGTGCGAAGTAACGTCAACCGTAATATATAATGATGGTTTTCCACAAAGTAACGCCTTCGTCAATCAAAAAATCATATTCGCATTTATAATATTATAGTCATGATTAACTTTGAATACAGAAGGGTGGCGGCCAGACATTTATCTTTACGATAGGATAAGAAATTCTCACTCTGTGAAGAATGGATTAACAAAACCCAATTGGGCGACAAATCGTTTCAAGATTCAAACTTATTTCTTAATTAAATCTTGTTATAATCAAAATCAAAAGCGCTTCTTATCTTTCAGCATTTATATATTACTAGCAACTACCCGTGACTTTAACCGCATTCGTGTCTTTATAGAAACTCATGCCATACATTTTTGGGGTATCGAATAACATTATAAGACTTGAGACACCCAAGCCACCCTCACCTGTACGTGGTGCACCCTGCTGAATAACGAACGAGGCAATGGCGAAAGCGGGGTGATAGCGTTTTACAGTCTGACTGGGTCGCAACCACCATATATGTGGCGAAAAAGCCCGTCATAGTGATTCGCTTCTGCGGATCGCGTTTCGGGATCATCCTGTACATATCCAGCTTTTCGCAGGCCGGCATGACAGCGGCGACCATCGATGGATAGTGTGTCACTCGGTGGTCGCTATTGTTTTTGGATTGTACTGTATTTACCATCAGGCATAGAGATCATTTTGCCATGCTACTATTAAAAAAAATATCTTCGTGTTTTATAGTTCTATGCAGCGCACACCAACATACCTTTCAGGCAGTAGTATTTTTTATAACTTACTTTTAATTTATTGTTATATTTTGATCGGCCTAGATAATAAATACCCTTGTAAATTATAACCTAGTGTTACTCTGAGAAATAAGCTATAGTAATTTAAGGTTTCACCAAAGTTCGCACTAGTTCGTGTATGTATTATTAGCTTAGATAGTTTAGTATAGCAATATTCGCTTTGTTGCAACAGTCCAAACGGAGGTTCAACCACTTTGGCACCACTGAGCTTGTTATTAACCGGCTGAATACCATTAAGCGCTTGCCCCATTAGTCCAATAAAGTTGTGGAGTAAAATAGTGTATATACAGTTCACAAAAAAGTCCGTTCAGTATTTTTTGTTTGAAATAGTAACAAATATCCACCCACACTTATAAGTGTTTATGTTTATAATTTTATAATAGATTTTTTTTAAGCCTGTTTATCCTGCAAGTTATTTACCGTCGTTTGAGTAAGTAAGGGCATCTCTACTACATTAATTACTGGATGTAAATGATTCTTAGAAACAAATTAATACTCATCAGGGTTGCCCGATGAACCGTAATAAACTATAATTTTTAGAAAATTAAATTAAAAGTAAATGCTAATTACTTTTATATTTATTTAACAATGAGATTTACTCATCATATTGAATTGTCCTATTGAACTGAAATTTCGACAATATAATTTGTTCAATTTCAAGTGTGAAAATAATTTTATGAAAAGCTATGGAATTAATTAAGCCAAGAGAGAGATAATTCAAACATTACATTTTGAAATTAAACATCTTATAGCAAATACAAATTAAATAAAATCGGCTGAGTACCTTAGTAGTCCGGTGAAGCTGTTAAGACCTTGCATGGTCAATAGCGTAGTCAGTTCGAAAAAAAAAAGGTACAAACTAAAAGAGGATGCCGAATAAGATTAAGTATATATGTATAAAAATTATTAGAATAATGTTTTAACATTTAATAAAGCTATTTTTAAGTCTTATAAACAAAGTCTCAGAATATATTAGGGTTACGGGGCTGTTTAAATAAAAACATAAGGTAGATGTGTACTTGTGTGTGTGTGTCTAAGTGTCTGTCTGGGTCTAGTGATATACCAAAATAGTTAAATGTGTACTTAAGTATTTATACTAAGGGATTTCGTATAGTATATATTTTATGAGCATTCTCATATACCTATATATAATTGAATACATATATACCAGAGAAGTGACATTTACACAAATAATTGCAACCTTAAGATTATTAAATATTTTATCTCCTTACGAATTACACAGTGTAAAAAAGACCCTCTGTGTCTTTTTCTCTCTCGTTTTTACAAGGCATAATAACACTACGCGTTAAAAAAACGCCTCGCGAGGCTTGACATATTATCCCATTATCTACAAAATGGAAATTAACTACCTTTCCAGTACTCAACTCTAAAAGCTTCTGCCGTACGGTTTTTGTTATAAATTGCTATTGTGACAGTGTCTGCATTTGTTTTGATGATTTCTTCGTATAATTCTATAATTTCAGTTGTATTAGGAGGGGACTGAGTACTCATAGTGAAGCTATACTCTACAGTTAGCCGGCATGACAGCGGCGACCGGCGATGGATAGTGTGTCACTAGGTGGTCGCCTTTGTTTTTGGACTGTACAGTGCTTACCATAAGGCAAAGTGCAGTCATTTTGCCGTTCCACAATAAAAAAAAAGTTAGGGGCTCAAATTTTTTAACTGCCTATAAGTTTAGTTTTATTATGCAGCATAAATTATTCTTAAGAAGATCTACTCCAAAATGATAGAGATGGGTTAAAAAAAGAAAGAGGAAGAGGCTGGTTCTACAAGTGTAACGTTATGTCTCACTTCTGGGAGCTTAATTTAACACAGGCATTATCTGTTCGTACTCACTGATATGCCCAAATTTGTATTATATATAAATCACAAATAAATATTAGGTCAAATGAATTCTTCTAATTAAAAAAA
Organism: Antheraea pernyi; assembly: GCA_015888305.1. Taxonomy (NCBI): domain Eukaryota; kingdom Metazoa; phylum Arthropoda; class Insecta; order Lepidoptera; family Saturniidae; genus Antheraea; species Antheraea pernyi. The sequence goes on along the minus strand of MU158834.1, from coordinate 679,110 downwards.
CAGCGTATAGCTTAAAGACAGACGACAGGAGTGAAACTTTTGTATTAGAAGGAAAATTTTGAATTAAAAGAAATACAAGAAAGCCTACGTCACGCGGTATTCTCAGGCGGTCACCCATACAAATACTGACCGCGCCCGACATCGATTAACTTCGGAGGGCTGACGAGGACCGGTGTTTTAAGCACTACCCGACACAGTGTTTACCCCCCTCACTTTTCGTCACAAAAAAAATCACAGGTCAGAATTAAAAAGTGTTGCTTCAAATAAAATAAAAAATATTACTAAATTTCGTCGACATTTTCCTATTCTGGCAACCCTTTACTCAGCGCTGGATATATAAATCTGAAACTCAATCCCGGCATAGACTGAACTGGGCCATTCAACAAAATGTACATCACGAGTTATCAAATGTCGTGATTAATAAATCATGTTTATTTAACTAGACTGTGAATGGGGCCCGCTGTGTGGGATGCGCGGGCGCCGGTGACGTCACCGGGCGACCTTACTACCATATACGTTAGATTCTAATTTCAAATTACCCGATGGCGTTACCATTTGAAACTAAACCTTAAGTTTGTATAGGGCAAGTCGTATTTGTAATATTTGGGATAGAGTAAATATTAATTTGTCGGTTTTGATTTTAAATGCTAAATAAGGTGTAAAAACACAATTTGAAACGAGTTCCATTGATTAATGGCGGTTGTAAACTTAATATTTCTTATGCGGATCAGACACAGGTGTTGGAAGTGTTTAATTGGTATAAATGTTTATTTATTTAACGATTGATAAACGGTTAGAGAAATAATTACAGCTGGATATGCCAATACGTACTATAAATAACTTAGTTTTAATACTAGTAATAGCTTTCAGGAATTTATATTGTTTTAATATAAAAATGATCCATCTGAACCGTGGATTTTTATGTCTTTGTTTTTATTTGCAGCGGTACAAGATTTTACTCGCATACTATTAAGAATACTATGAACTTAATTAGGTAAGTTTAAATAAATTCTGTAACAATTGTAACGTTGGAAGTTGCTCGCAAGTTGATAACGGCACTGTAAGCATTCGTAGTTTGACCCTTCTCGGCAATCGCCGATATACTACTAATTCGTATGTATTGTATTGAATGTATTCATTAGCTTAGTTAGTTTAGCTTCGTAAGATTTTTTTTTCGAACTGACTTGTCTATTGACCAAGCGAGATCTTAACAGCTTCACCGGACTATCCTTCGTAAGATTCTCGTTATTGTATCCAAAGCAACAGCCCAAGCCGCGGTTTGGCCAATTTTGGCACTCTTAAGATTATTTGCAAGCTGCTGAGTGACATAAGCGCTTGCTCCATTAGTCCGGTGAAGTTGTGAAAGCCCATCAGGCCAATAGCATACAGTTAGTTCTAAAAAGAAAGGTCGAGACTTTCGTAGGGACTGCCGACAGAAGTGAAAATATAAAACAATAAAATTAATGTATTTTCTTTTGAAATTTTAAGTTAATTTTATTTTGAATTACAATATTTAAATTTCATAATCACTCACAATACATTATTAACATTAGTCTGGTTTCCATAGCAATAATTATATACATTTTTATAAGGTTTATTAATCAGTCAAACATATGATTAGCCACACAATCCTAATACAAAATATCAATATTAAATGTACACTGGCTGCTATTCTACGCGTTGCTAGTCTGACGCAAGACGTCACCTTAATAGGTGGTAGATCCACGCTGAAGTTATTACTAGTTTCAGCATGAATAGGTCGGATCGCCCGGGGTAATACCACCTCTCACAGAAACACCGACGTGAAGCAACATTGTTGCGTTTCGTTCGGTCAGTAAGAGCGCCGGAGGACTACCTCCCTCACTTCCCCACTTTCCCTCCCCCTCTCCCCCAAACACAGGCTGTCAACGTGCTGGCGATTCCCCCGTTGTTGCTAGTGTCTAAAGACGGTGGTCATCACTTACCATCAGGTGACCCGTCTGTTCGTTTGCTCCCTAGAGACGAGACGAACTTCTTAGCATTCCATGGATTCACCGTGCGGGTGCCGGGTCCATCGTGTGACCGAGGGAGAAACCCAGAGCAGTACCCAGGTGTAGGTTTAAGGAGGCCTCCTTTGAGATGCGCATCAACGCTCACCTTCACTGCTCGAGTTTCCCGCCCTGCCTAGCCAAATTTGGTAGGAACCTGTTAGTGCAGCCTTTGATACTCGTTCTAAAATAGAGCTTACTGCAGTTCTCGACAGGCCAAGGTCCTTCAGTAGGCTATAGAGAGATTTTGCTGGTATACCTCTCGCTCCTACTTCTACCGCGTATAAATTAATCACATAGCCATTAATATTTAATGGCTAAATAATAATATATAATAATAGCCAAATAACATTTAAAAAAAAAACGTAAATTACAACATGACGATTTTTACTGGGTCCCATCCAATGAATTTTTCACGGGCCTCAGATGGTATAATTACGTCAGTAGTTATTCTATAAAGAAACGTTCGTTGATGCACTTCGAGACTCATATGCCTTAGTTATCGGATCGATATTCCGTTGTTGACGTTAGTTATACTATCACCAACATTTTTGTGTGTGTTTACACTTCTGTCCATGGCTGACAATATCCATTCGACAACAAAACAAGACACTAACGTGTCGTCTTTAAAAAACAAAAGCCAAATCGATTAACCTCAAGACTGTCGGGATGTTGGAATTCTTGGATTTTATATGTTATTCATAATCTTTTGTATTTGGCTCTATATTTTCTAATATTGGTGTTGTTTTGCGCAATATAGTTTGGTTATTAGTATTAGTATTTGAGCGCAGATTCTGACTTGCCACAAAAACTCCCTGGAAAGTTGTAACAAGACGACTATCATCTTATTAATTAATTGAAATGATCACAGGAAAATTGTAAATTCGACAATGGCAGTAATAATCTACTAGAAGGTTGGTTGCCAAAAATAAAGTAAAAAAGAAAAGGACACCTGTCGGAATCACGCGACATAAAGAGACAATCACAGAGTGCACGATCCTGACTTAATCTCGTCAGAAACGAACGAGAGAAAGCAAACCAAAAGCAGTTAAAACAACAAACATTATGTGATTCATCTATTGTCAGGAGTAATTTAAAAGTTGCATTGTCTAAACAGCCTAAGTGGCCCATTGGGACACGGTAGCGTGCCTACATAAAAGGCAACGGCGTGTAGATTTTGGACAAAAACCACGTTTAATTGTCGACGTCCAGATTTGGACATGTTGGTCAGTGGTTCTCAAACTTGTTATAAATGTAATTCTCAAATGTGACTCATTTGTTTTGAAATGGATTAATTGTGTAACTTTGACACTTTATAAGAGGCTACGTCTCAGTGTGTCTGGTACTTTGCTTATAACTCGAAGATCGATTGTTTTATTAATTGTATAATGATTTTAAGTAGTAGATGTACTTCTGTCAAGTTTTTAATATATGAAGCTATAAGTAAATAAACACAAAATACGCAAAATCAATACATTTTATTGGTAGGTATATTTTAACTAAACTATTAAATACTAACTGATATAATCTAGTAGGCGATTGTTTACAATAGAAATGGTTGAAAACCAGCTGCTCAAAGTCAAAGTTTTTTAACCAAAGTTTGGATGTACTTTAAATTATTTTGAGAACCGCTGGACTAGGAGACAAAATGGCCAAATATGGGCCCTGAGTCAGCCGCCCACACGTGAAACAGTGATTTTAACACCCGATCCGATCAGTTTGACCATCGCTCGCTCTCGTTACCATAAAAAGTATCTCGAAATGGACTTGTTTTGTTTACAAGTAGCAAGTGACTCCGGTGACGGGGCAATGACATCTGTCAACAGTTCTTCTGTTACATTTCGTAAAATCCTTATGTATATTTATTTATACGTTGCATGTCAATATTTTTATTTTCCCATTTCTTATATTAATATGTCAAAGTTTGAAATTTATGTTATCAGGAGTTCAAAGTAAATATTATATTTAAACAGAATTCGTAAAAAACTTTCCATTTTTCCCGCTATTTCATTATATTTCAGATGACTTCAGAGGCTCATATTAGTTGATGCTTTTGTGCCTCGTAAAAATATCTTTAAATTTAAACCACTTCTGTGTAGTGTTTTTTATCCATTTTGTTTATATCATAGGATCTCGTATTAGTAGCCTCTCATGAACTACCGTATTTTTAACTAGCTATTAAATACTCTGAGGAGAAATTTCAAATGCCTTTTGTCAGCTACATTATATAAAATTCTGGTCAACAATCTTCAACATATATCTGTGTAGCTCTTCTGTTAAAACAAGCAGCTTAACTAAGAGATCGTACTTCCATTAACAGCTGCTACTGTGATGCCTTTTTAGTCCGGTGAAGCTGTGAAGATCCTGCAGGGTCAATAGCGTAGTCAGTTCGAGTAAAAAAAAAGTGATGCCTTTTGTCAGGTACATTATATAAAATTCTGGTCAAAAATCTTCAACATATATCTGTGTAGCTCTTCTGTTAAAACAAGCAGCTTAACCAAGAGATCGTACTTCCATTAACAGCTGCTGCTGTGATGCCAGCTTGAAAGTGTCTCAGCTGGATATACAAACGCGATAAATTAGAAGATAGACACCGTGAAAAGTTTATCACTACATATACGGTAGCCGCGACCCATTAGATAAAAAAGGAAACCAGATCTAGTTTCTTGCCAGGTCTTTTAGGTGAATGGGTTATTTGTCCGAACCGGTGTTAGTTTTGATGTTCATAAGAATCTTCTCAGGGTCTAAATTCAACAAATTTTTGATTTGACTACATTCGGGTAACCTCCACATCGCTTACTTACTTCATTAAACTCGTTCTCCAAAAGAGTCAAATATAAACAATACAATGAACCGGTGTTAGTTTTGATGTTCATAAGAATCTTCTCAGGGTCTAAATTCAACAAATTTTTGATTCGGGTACCCCCCACATCGCTTACTTACTTCAGTAAACTCGTTCTCCAAAAGAGTCAAATACAAACAATACAACAAATTTATTCAAAGAGCTTTTATTAATTTTAGCTTTGCCTTAGTAGATATATTTTTTATCGAAATAATTAGGTTTAATCCTAATTACATACATTATGGGACTTGCTTTTGCTCGATATGTATTTTTGCGAGCGACAAGCCGTGCTATTGCTGCTTTCTAAAAATGCGCCTTTTTTGTGTAGGCTTACGTTTGCAGGGCTAGTTAATAGATAATATTCCGTGTCTGCACTAAATACTTTGTGGAAGAACCGTGGTTTGCCGACTACTGGACTACTGGATACCTTTCAACTAATCTCGGAATGCGTCTAGAATAAGCGTATTAGTGTTACACAACTTAATATATGATAAATGGAATCCATTAGGACGAAATTGTTCTATTTTACCCCCGTTAATATTAGACCACAATTTGACTTCTCAGTGAAGGCAACGTGGCCGGTAATGGTAACACTCTACATCCAGATCCGAGAAACACAACGGCATATTAGTAATTAGAATATTGGATTTGTTTGACTATGATTTTTGGTTAAAGGGAACTGAGTTCGTCACTGCTCCCGAAGAATTATATACATTTAACCGGTCAGATCAGACGAGTACTAGAAATGAGAGTGGCCACCCGTGTGATCAGATTATCTAGTCTCTACCTAGCCACCGGCAAGGATGTCCGGGAGCGTGGCCTGGAATATCTCTTATTGTTACGACCATATTAATTATGCCTACGTTTATTGTTACATTAAAATGTTATAAATATACAGAAAATTTTAATTGAAACCTGTAAATAGTAATTAGCAACTGATAGACGTTAAAAAGTAAGTTTGAATTAGTCGGAGCTTCCGATAAGGAAAAATTTTGTTATGGAACCGTAACATGGTGGTAGGGTTTTTTCTAAATCCACTTAGGTAGATACCATCTTCCATCTGTTGGTGTATTCCGGTAGCTACTACTAGGTCTGGAATTCACTCTCGGCGTCTGTCGTCCTGTCATCATACAACTTGGGAGTGTTCAAGAGTAGAGTGAACAGGCATTTAGCAGGTAAGCGCGATCCATCGTCGGCTTACCATCAGGTGAGATCGTGGCTAAGCGCGTATCTGTTAAATATAAAAAAAAGCTACACTAGAGAGTCAGTCCTCTCTAGGTTTAGCGTGTTCATCACCTTAGACCACATGGTCATATAACATCAGATGAGTTTAGGGTTGAACGGGTTATACCTATAAGGTATAGAAAAAGTATTCGTACAATTTGGTTGACAAATTTCTGGACTGGCAGTTAATTTATTTATACCCCAAAGGTGTTAAGAAATTTGAAGATATCAACGTCTCCTTTACTACTTAACCGATCATTATTAAAATTTACACGTGATGGGTACAGAAAAAACGGGGTACTTTACACCCAGGAAAAATGTACTGTATCTAAGGCTAATAATACAGCTACAGCTAGTATACCGAGCCCTCATTCAGTAAATTTAGTAAATAAATAAATTGAATAAACTGGTTACATCATATGATCTCTGAGCTAGTGCGCAATCATTTGAAAATGATATCTAATTCCACAGCGTTACCATGAATTTTATTGTATCGTATTAGACAGTATTAGGTTACATATTAAGGGCATGTGTAATATTAATTTGAAATTACCATGTAAATGCGTCCGTGTAATTGTAATTTCGTCTATATATAAATATACAGCAGGCTTTGTCTGGAAACCAGCGCTGGAACACTTCCACATGGAAGCTCGCAGCTTGTGCTGAGACAAAGACCTTTTCACCACATGCAACACTTGTCTCTCTTGTTTTTTTATTTATGTATATTTTTGTAAGTATGTGTTGTATTTATTGAATAAATATATCATTCTTTCTTTCTTTCACGAAAGATGACTACGATAAAAATAAATTTAAAAAACTATGCCCATTGGAACGTGTAAACATGAGTTTGATAAGATATTCGGTGTATGTACGGTCATAATAGGCCGTATATTTACTGGTGACGGAACGGTCTAATCGGAGTACAGGGAATAATTCTTTATATGTCTTACAAACATGGCATGGCCCGCTATGGTAAACCTATACCTCGACGGGTGTACCTAGACTCTTACACTATTTCCGAATGATCGTCTACCAACCATAACCGTTATTGAAGTTTTTTTGTCAAAGACTTCATACGAGTATATATGATATTTGTAGACGTAAGGATCGTGACGAACACCATAGTCTTATGAACAATAGATTTGATTTGTCGACGATATGAAAAAAAACCTTTTTTTTATAACACTAAAAGCTAGTCAATAACTACTAAACAAAAAAAAACAAAATCAGGTCACAAATAGCGAGATAAACGTATTGAACTATTTTATGTTGGCGTTTTCAATATAGAAGAAAGATTAACAAAGATAAAATAAAACCGTATACCTTTTGCAAATTTCAAACCTTTGTATATATGTATTAAAGAGTGTTGTCCGTATGTAATTCGAACAGGTTCTGTGCAACTCGGTAAACTGAAACTCTAGGGAAATCTGTAAAATGTAATCCGTTCAAAGCTTTACGTTTGATTTCGCTGCTTTTGCGTGTTTGAATAAATAACTGTATGTTCTATAATATATGTTTTCTTTACTGTATTAATTAGATAGTATATCTCATTCATATTATAAACGAGTTAGTTTGTACGGATGGATAAATGTCTACTGCTCTTTCACACAAATCGTTAAACGAATTTATGTGAAACGTTACAATAATTTAGCTTATTCATCAAAGTAACACATAGACTATTATTCATAAAGGCATTGTTTGAATTGACCAAAATACAAAATGGATTTTTTTTTAAAGCTATTGGGCTGGCCAATTTTGTGCCTTCACGTCACCGGACTACTAAAGCCAGCGCTCAAGGTACTTCGCCGCTTAGCAGCAAGCTCAAGGGTGCCAGAGTGGTCGAACCCTAGCTTGAACTGTTGCCTTGGATGCAACATCACAAGTCTGTCTAAGCTAATCTAAGTTAGATATTCGTACATATAAGAATTCGTGAGACGCACATATGTACCGGAATGTATGCCTCACGAATTCAAAGATGTATTTGATACTGGAATAGTTTTCTTTAAACAGTAAAAAAAAAACCGCAACAGGATATATCTATGTCTTATGTAAAAATCATTATTATCGATTTCCGAATTGGTGAAGCATAAATACATTTAAATCGGATACTGTATTTACAATGAACAAGTTATAGTATTAAATTAACACCGATCAAAATCCTAAAATATTTATCGCTTCTTGTATTTAACATAGATACATTTTATTTCCATGTTTACAACTTAATAGGTTATCAGTATTTATAAAGACACAAAGGCAGATAGAGTCGCGGGTAACTGCTAATTTACCATAATACCAATACTTATCTTCATGTAACAAATGTTTTAAGATTCGCTTAATACGTGTACATTTCCATGTAATTATTAACGTCATCGATTGACGAGAACCGAAAATATCTTGAGAGACTCTTAACGATCGAGAAATATTTTTACTACCACCATATAGCAGGCAAATAAGTACTTATTATTTTTCGATATTTGAAATCAGTCATAGTTCTACTGCTAGCTACCGGCGTCATGATTAAGCCCTTTCTAACTCTCGCCAAGAAGCCTTTATTCAGCAGTGGGATAATAATAGGTTTATAGTAATGTAGGTACTACAGTACTGCATAAAAAATAGACAAGTGTAACTAGTAATTGCGACTAAACAGGCGTTTGCAATAAATACTCCTGCATATGTACGCCTTAAAACAAGAACTGGATTATTCTAGCAATACGTGTACGAGCGCATGTCAAAATTTCCACGAATAAAATGTACATTTGAAATTCGAATGCACTCGCAAGTACGATGTAAAGTGAAAAACACACAAGTCATCGTCTCCGGGCATGATCGATCTCGTAGACTGACAAATAGCGTTCACACGTCGCCACCCCACCACGTAAGTCGACCATAGCACCTTCGCCCCACTTGCGACGGAGTTTCCCACTTTCCCACCGCAGTGAAGTTGCCGAGCACCAGTGGGCGGTACGGGGGCGGCGTGGAGGGGGGCGGGGCGGTGC
>MU158834.1:641664-669655 GCA_015888305.1 Antheraea pernyi | reverse complement strand
GGGCGGGGCGGTGCGGGGCGGGGTGCGGGCTCAGTGCTCGCTCAGTGCGCGGCAAACGGCCGCTCAGTGTATGTAGCCGTCACTCGACGCCACACTTTCCGGCGTACGCGGTGTTTTCCCGTTTAACTTTTAAAACACATTTTATTTTTACACAACAGTCTACAGGTTTTTAAAGTGATTTCTTACCACGTAGAGATAAGCCAATCGTTTTTGGATAACTTAATTTATTTAAACCTGTTTTTATTTTCTAGAAAACAATACATAAAAAGATAGTTATGAATTTAATGCGTATCATATCATTTAAAATATATCGTTATTAATGTATTTAAAAAAGTAGTACATTTCTATAGAATATACAAAATATTATAAAGAGACAAAGTTTGTATGTTTGTTGTAGATAATCTCCGAAGAGCTGATTCGATTATTTTTTTAAAATTCACCAATATTAATTTTAATGCAGTATTCTTGAGTGAAATAAGCTAAATTTAATAGCTCACCATATAAATATCATCATATAAATTCATTAAGTTTGTTATATTCCATAAATCTATATGTATTTCAAGTGCTACACAATTCACACGATAAAATTGAAGCGATACTACATACCTACTTACCGTAAACAGTACACAATAAAACTAGCATTTAATTGCATATCATATTTTAAAGGGATGTTTTATATATAACTAGCGGTGCCCGCGACTCCGTCCGCGTGAAACCTAATGTAAAAAAATAGCGAGTAATAACAAACTGACAGGGTGAACCAATTTTAAGTAAACCAAGACTAAGTGTTACTCGAGGACTTTATGATTTATCGATTTATTTTTGGGGTGTAAAGGGTGTCAAATAACATCTAAGAATTGAGACATCCAAGCCAACCTCACCTGCACGTGGTGCACCCTGCTGAAGAACGAACGAGGCAATGGCGATAGCGGGGTGGTAGGGTTTTACAGCGTGACTGGGTCGCAACCACCATGTATATGGCGAAAAAGCCCGTCATAGTGATTCACTTCTGCGGGTCGCGTTTCGGGATCAGCCTGTGCATATCCAGCTTTTCGCAGGCCGGCATGACAGCGGCGACCAGCGATGGACAGTATGTACTCGTTGGTCGCCATGTTTTTGGATTGTACTATGCTTACCAGCAGGCATAGTGCAGTCACTTTGCCGTGCAACTATAAAAAAAAAAAAGTTTATCCAACAATAACACCCACATTCAGCTACGTACTGCAGTACATCTGGATTGTACTGCAGCGCTGATTTTCAATGGGGGGCCAAGTAATATACAGACCTGTAGTCAGTGTCTTGATAAAAATATTACAGAACTCAGGATAACAAATAATAGATGTTATAAACAAGAAAGAATAATAAAAAGATGGATGCATATCTGTCTTTTTATTCAAAACTACTACAATTACACTGTAATTTAGCATATATATCAGAATAACACACACTGTGTTATTATTAGAAATGCCAAAAGTGAGTTTGTTTGTTTGTTACACACTTACACTTTAACTACTCATCCGATAATCACATGATTTTGTATGTACGTATTGTCAGGGATATAGAAAGGGACATGGAATAGTATTCCTCTAGGAAATAAGAATATTTCCAACGGATATATCAAATATATGATAACGTAAGTGACGCCGCGGGTAAACCTAGTGAATACAAATGTGAACCTGTTTGTTTTGTTACACTTTCAAGCCTAAACTACAGAGCCGATTAAAATGAAAATTTTCATTCACCTTGCCATGGGTCCAGAAAAGGATATACATTTCAAGGAGTAATAATGTACTGTTCCCCTGGGCTAAATGAAATATACATTCATGCGAGAGAAGCCGCAATCAAAAGCTAGTCTACTATACACTAATCAGATTTAATCGTAGCTACCATATACATACGTGCAAATGTTAAATTTACCGAATCATACATTATAATATTTGGCTTAGTAGTTTCTGCTACATTTTTTGAACATGGGAAGCTGTGGCTGTATTCCCAGCTGATAGTAAGGCCAATCATGTCTGAGTGGCAACAACCACCATAAACCAATATTCAAGCAGGTCGGTAGAGTACCCTACCCCATTGGATCGATACCAACGTTCACAAGGCACTAATTTTTAAATTTATATCACCACGTAATAAGAATGTACATGTAACGTGTCCGTAATTTTTAGATTTTCGTGGAAAAACGTTGCAGGTGTCTTGGGATAAGTAATAAAATACATTTCAATCATTCTTAGAAATGTCTGCCTGTCTGTTTGTATGACCTCGTATCACTGCTAAAGTACTGCGTTCACAATAAAACCTTTTCAATAAAGTCATAAAGCATATCCTCTAGAATAACTTAGTCTTTGTTTCATTAAAATCGGTCCATTCTATCAAAAGTTTTTGAAATTTGAATGATGTCTCGAGACGAGAAAACAGTATTACTAATATTATAAAGTTTATCTGTTTATTTGTTTGGATGAACGTGCTAATCTCAGGGACTACTGGTCCGATTGCAAAATTTCTGTCAGTGTTAGATGGCTTATTTATCGAGGAAGGCTTGGTTGAACGCTATGATCTCAGGAACTACCAGTCCGATTTGAGAAAATCCTTCGGTTTTAAATAGCTCATTTATCGAGGAAGGCTATAGGCTATATATCATCACACTAAGGCCAATAGGAGCGGCAATGAAGGATGTTTCAAAATCGTTTTTTCTTTTACTTTTGAGAGCTTCCACTGCGTGTTAACGTAAACCCGAAGTAACTATTCCACGCGAACGAAGTCGCGGGCAGAAGCTAATACATTATAATATTTAGATTAGTAATTTCTGCTACATTTTATTAAGATGGGAAACAGTGGCTGTACGTCTCATCTGATAGTAAGGCCAATCATGTTTGAATGGCCACTATCACCATAAGCCAATATTCTAGCAGGTTGGTAGAATGGATCGCTACCAAAGTTCAGAAGGCACGTTAATTTTTATATTGTTGTTAACATGCACATGTTTTTAGCTTTTTATATTTAACTTTCAACATATGTATTCACGGCACTTATATAAGGTTTTCATTAATATTCTCATTATCCGTAACCTTAACTGAATAATTAGAAAAGGGCAATGATAATGGGAAATCAATAGCGGACAATATATCCAATTTAATTTCAATCAATGTAAAAAGAAAACCATCGATATTAGATTTTTTTACTTCTTTATATTTGTTACGCTTTTGTTTCTTTGTTGTCTAGAAGTAAATCTCGTAATATGTAACTGGCAAAGCTGATAACGTAATGCGGAGTGTTCAACTGAGTGAATATGATGTTTTCCACTAGGTATTTTCCCGTCGTATAAGCGATAAACATGCCCTATACGTATAAATATGCCCTAAACATATAAATATGGCTGTAGCAATACGAACCGAAATGTAGGCAAAGTCATAATAGTGGTGTCACTTCACCCATTAATGTCTATGTGTATTCTGTTCACATATTTACAGATTCTGTTTAGATTCGTCATAGTCTTCTGATAGAAATAATAAAAAGAGCACTTGAGACACAGGATTGCATAGTTTAGGTGGCAGCTTCATCGTTTTTTTTTTTTCGAACTCTCTACGCTATTGACCCAGCAAGGTCTTAACAGCTTCACCGGACTACTGCAGCGTCATCGTGCGTTTGCTTTTTGTATATATATGTAAAATAGTTTAATATTTACTTTTATTAATATTTAATTTATTGTTGGAGCATGCCGTGGTTGCCTCTAAATATGACTACATTTTTAATGTATTTCAATAGTCCTACTTTTTTATATATTTACTAGTGTATTGTCATGTTAACGATCGTAAATTAAATAAATAAACATTATCGGTTGACGGTGAAGAAAATTATTGTGAGGAAACCTGAACCTGAAATACAGAGCTGTGGATTACTCGGATTTTGAAATCTTCGATACGTCGTGGGCTGGCGTGGTGATTATGGCCATATATTCCTTCCTGAAGAGGTAATTATACTGCGATGAGTTCCTTACAGACTGATACGATAATACATTTGATTACGATCTCACCCGTTTTGAAATGATGATGTGTCACAAGGACTCTAGGACGTCTTTAGTCACGCTAAATCTACAAAGAACTGTCTCTCAATTACAATCTAAATCCCTTCCTCTCCTTTTCACAACCGAACCACGCGCTCTGGTCTTCGGAGCCACAGTTTTACGGTAACTCCTATCTAAGCACGAACTAAAAAGTTCGCTACATCTTATTTTTGCCGTACCGTGAAACTGTGGACCAATCTCCCGGGTAGTGTGTTCCCTCCTTCCTATAACATGGGGTCCTTCAAGCGTAACGTGAAAAGACATTTACGCAGGCCGGCATGACAGCGACGACCGCCGGAGGGGGGCGTATCTCTCGGTGGTCGCCGTTGTTCGTGGACTGCACTGTGCTTACCATAAGGCACAGTGCTTCATTAAAAAATAATAATAATAATCGTACTCTCCTAGAATAACATCTGTTTTCGGTTTAAAATCAAATGGTACGCGTTAAGGGTGTAATAAGCGAATGACCTTTCATCGGAGCAATTTTTATGTCTCATGTGTAATACATGGAGTTTCGCATTCGTTTTTATCGCGTATTGTGTTTTTCTTCAATACTTTCTAGATTTTAGCGTTTGACCACAATTTCATCTGATGTTAAATAACGCTGAGTTCCAAGGTAAACACGCCAAATCTAAACCGGATTGACTCTCAAGGGTAACTGCGGCAACACACCAACAGTTGCTTGGCGACAGGTTTTCAACTTGAGGGTAGGGTATGCGGGTATACACCACCATACTTTAGTTTTATCACAATGTTTCCTTCACCGAAAGCTCCAACCCTGTTATTAGGATGCGAATTTACGTCCATCGTCGCGCTGTCCGAACACGCTATCAACTAAGCAATCATCGCTTCAAATATATATATATGTATTTATAAGTAACATAAATATTACAGGAATAGTTATCATTTTATTGCAAAGGAAACAATTATCTTAGCACTCGGCACAATTAAACAACACCAAGGAATTATTAATACCGCTAAAAAGATAATAGGAATAGAAGGTAAATAGAAATATTTGCGCGCGCGCAATCTCGGCGCGGGCGGCGGCCGTGTGCATCTTAGTGCGCAAAGGCGCCGCTAGATACCGCCACCGGTCCGAGCCGATTAGATGCGTGCGCGCACGATTTACTGCCGGGGTGTTCGTTATCGCTCACTATAAATTAGAAATTCGTTAGATACAGACGTCTGCTGCGTAAATTCCAATTATTTCGCGTCTCGTGTCTTCGCTCCGATGTGGTTTTGTTTTGCGACGATTAAGAAGATTTTTCTACACCGCTTTTACATTCCTGAATATGAATGTTTCGTACACTATTAGAATGGTTCAGATGACTACAAAATAAATGCTTTGGTACTAGAGAGTAATAGGTAGAGTGGCACCTAAAATAAATGTATATATGAAATTTTAAATTGATAGGTTCCAAGCTTCTAATACCCTTCGGACGATTAGTTTAAAGTTGGCACTATTATTACTAGCAATATCAATCGGCTTTGTACGCGTTTTCGATGATGTAATTAGTTTCGTCTCTTTACTACATACCTCTATATGTAAAACAATAACTGACTGATTGACGAAAAATTATTTACTTTCATATAAACAAACGTTTCTTTTCATAAAAAAATTTTACCACCCTTTTCACCACCTTAAGGGTTGAATTTTTAACAATCCTTCCTTAACGCCCATCTGCAGTGTAAAAGGTACACGCATGCAAATTTGCACGGTCCTAGCACTTTTATGTATAGGTTATGTATGTAACAAATAATACAAACTTTAAATAAAGAAGGTTTAGAGATGTGCGCAATTACGGTTTAGCATATTGATATCGATTATTTTGTCGCGGAGTCGATAAATCGCGTGACGTCGCCGCGCCGGTGCAGTGCCGCGACGCGCGCGTGTACAAGCGAGCTAACAAAGTGATGCGCACAAACACACCGGACTTTCATTACATCGTTCCGATTACAGTGGATCGCGCGCGTTATTAATGACTTTTATAAACAAGGCAAAATAATTGTTTTGCGAGGAGAAAGGAAAAAAATTGGCTTACCTCGATACAGGGACAGGTTGTCGACACTTACCTGAAAATGAAATACTTTCTTTATTATATTTATGGATGCTAACTTTTAAATCGATATTGGTTTTAACTTTAAGTGAACTTGAGTTATATGCTCGTTTATATTAAATATGTGACAATTAAAATCATTCAGTCTGTATATAAAAAAACGTAAATGATTTATTTATTTTATATACATTTTTTTTTATTGTAGCGCAGCAAAGTGACTGCACTGTGCCAGATGATGAGCACAGTAGAATCCAAAAACAATGACGACTACCGAGAGATGCGTTATCTCTCGCCGGACGCCGTTGTCATGCCGGCCTGCGTGAGCGAATAACCTCAGTCCGTGTCCAGAGATGACCAGTGTTAATCATGTCATCGGTACCGTAGCCACGGCGAAAGCCATTCACTACTGGATCTGCATGAGCTGATCTCGAAACGCGACGCGAAGAACGAATCACTATTACGGGCTTTTTCGTTACATGCATGGTGGTCGCGACCCAGTCGGGCTTTAAAACCCTACCACCACGCGTTCACTTACCGTTTCAAGATCAATTAAAATAGAGACTGTACCTAAGTAAAGAAAAGGAATTAAGGTTTTTAATAGAATAACTGTTAAAAATATATAGTAGTTAGTGGCTGTATAAGCTGTAAAGAATTTTAACTTATAATTCATTTCAGAAATTTCATAAAACATGCTATGAATATTAAAAAAAAGTTGAGGTAGTGATAAGGCCCGCCGACAGAAGTGACAGCTCAAAACAGTGGAATTTAAACTATGTTCTCTTTTGAATTTGTAAATTCATTATCTTGTGAATTATTTACATTTCATAATTTGTAAATTGAAATTATTATCATTAGTCTTTCTTTTACATCTATTGGTACTCCTGAAAATAATTATATAGTTTATTAATTCATCAAATATATGATATGGGCTACACAATCTCAATACAAAATATCAATATTATATGTACACAGGCTTATATTACACGTCACTAGTTGGACGCAAGCCGCACAAGCGCAATACGGTCGGTCACGCTTACAAGCACGTCATGACGCGTAAATATAAATTTATGTCCTGCCAAAAATACCGCTCAACGCGCCTAAAGAAGTTTCCGCTTCAAGAAACATTACACAAGTAAATATTATCACACGGTATTAATACTAAAACTTTATACCGTTGAATTTAATTTAAAAAAAATAAGGAACAAACAAACAGTCGCGTAAATTAAGATTGGCTCTGTTGGTGACAGCACGCCGTGGACGCCACGAAATGGTGGTCGATTAAGCGGAATTTCGTCGCGAATATCGGCGGGCGGCCGCGGCTCGGCGCGGAGGCTTTGAAGTTCGAGTGCAAAGTAAACGTGACGCTCATCGCACGGGTAATTGCCGCCAATAGGGATATCGAATTGAAATATTCATATCGATAATAACTTTATCCAAAGGGCTTACTATGGTTCCGTTATGTTTTACAATTCGAAATCATTTGTCAAATAAATTAGATAGCTTGAGTAATTAATCATTTTCTATTAAATTAGATTTCTGTTCATTGTGCAAGTCAATTATCTTCAAAATCACTATGTTCATGATCTGAATAATGTACATATATTTAGTGGCTTAGTGCAATATATAATTAATTCCAAACTTGCTAGCTCGTGCTAATATGTATCGTAAATCCAATCTAATCTAGCGCGATGCTCTTGTTTTAATTTACCTGACATGTTTAAGTAAGACTGGATTGGCCTAGTTCCATAAAAAACAATATCTTTATGAAATATTTTTTATTGTATGTATCGTATAACTAACCTTGCGAACCTCCACAAAATCATGCTTCAGCTAGTTTATAGACTATTTCAAGTTCTTTGTAATTGCTCTGGCCTGTTTCAATTGACTTAGCTTATTAGTAACATTATAACATATCCATCGTAGAGTAATTAGTGTAGATAATCGATCTTGTTATGAAATAAAATTCTATACAATTATTTTATAATTCCTCTTAGTTAATTGCTTAGATCAATTGAGGTCCTAGAATAAATGTTCATATACTCACTATCAATTATTATGTACTTAATTTCATAAAATGAACTTAGTCGATGGATCTACACTCTGCAGATTTTGTCTTATTTAGAACCAATATTTTACAAAATTAGTAACATTATATATTTATTTAAGAATGTCTACACTGTACCAGCTAACAGAAAACATTGACAAAATAAATGTATGTACATTAACTAACGAATTTTACATTGTATTATCTTATAGAGAACATTACATCAGAATTCATGATTCAAAATAATTAAAAAATATATAATACTCAACATAAATATTTCAAAAATAATAATCGTTTATATTTCTCAAAGAACAAAACAGTTTTGTCGAAATTAGCAAGTCAGCATTATTCGCGGGCAATCACTAAGAAAATTGAAAATCGATCGAAAAGACAATGCCAAGTTAATTTATCATCTGATTTTATCGATGCAACCACATCACTATAAGGTCGATAATTATGAATTGTACATTTTGTTTCCGAGACGTATCGAGTGCCGCGGGCGTAAGCCATAATTCTCTTTTTTCCACTGTTGTACTTTCTTTTTAGGAACGTCTTCGTGAAAGTACTGTTGGGAAGAGAAAAAATCGGGTCAAGCGTGATTACTGTTTGTATAGTGGTGTTCTGTATTTCATACAATTTTCGTAAGCTGACTATAATTGTTGGTGAATCGATATGGTGGCATGAAACCATATATTTGTAAACATTATCTAGATAGAAATTGTAGGAAACAATATAGTATTTGATAACACTATGCTCATACTTTCTTTATATATGTATATCCTCTAATCATCATTTTTATTCTATAATACTCATAACTCTATTATACTCTATAAAATGTTCAATATGAGTACATTCTCTCATCAGGCAACGACTTGCTCTTCGTATTGTCATTTCTCTCAGAAATTTCTGTCTATGTCACGCGTGAAATAGGGTTAAGTGAAAGAACGGATTTGTTTTATTTTCTAATAATTTTGAAACTAATCTTCACTTATATTTTTGTGAAAGGATTAACTCAACTTAATAGGTTACTAACTTAACTTAAAAGGGTTAGATCAACAAAGGAACCCTGAGATTATTTAATAGCGATGCACCTATCATCGCTGGACGGCACTAAACACTATCATTAGACAAATTATCACTTCCAACCGCTTTATCGGAGTTCGTAATGATATTTTTTATCGGTGGCTAGTAACCGTTCGGCTCTTAGTAATACGAATGTTTGTTTAAATCTATTATGTTTTGAAGTTATGGGTTACAGTTAGGGTTTGGTGTGAGTTAAGAAAAGATTATATCATAATCGCTTCTAAAATATCGACATATCTATCGTTCTTTTCCAACTCTAAAAGAGAGTGTAGACATCAATGCATTTTTATGTTATAGCTACCTATTGATATCTGTTTTAAAATTTACTTCCAAAAATAAGATCATTATGATCAAATCAGTTCGGTGAAGCTATAAAAGCATTTTAGGCCAAGGGAGTTCGAACTCAGTTCGAAAAGAAAAGGATCAAATCTTAGAAAAGAACGTTCCAGTTTCTGTCTTTAAGCGTAATACTATTTTCTAAAGAGTTAATTTATAGAGGTAGTGCTTATTTTAATTTTCATTATAGCTGAGATAATTTTTTATTGCTGTATGGCAAAGTAATTGTTTATGACTGATATTAAGAACAGTATAGTCCAAAAACAACGGCGATTACCGAGAGACAAGCCATCTTTAATCGGTTGCCGCTGTGATGCCGGCCAGCATAATTGTCTCTTTACGTTACGCTGGAAGCACCCCATGTCATAGGAAAGAGGGAACAAACTGGTCAGGAGATTGTTCCACAACTTCACGGTACGGAAACGGTAAGATGATGCGAACTTCATAACATAGGTAACATGTATTCTAAACTTTAAATTATGAAGCCGATATTTAGCTATATTTTTTAACGCCATGCCAAACAGAGTGATGATAGACGAACTAAGATATTGACAACAGTGTTGGCCGCATACAGGGAAACGAGGAGTCGCTCGTCCATTAGCTCGGGTGGACGATATGGCAGATAAAATCTAGATCCTATATGAAATTAGCTCAGCCTGAAAATGATTATATATGATGATGAGGAGGTGCTTTGGCGATACACATAATTATATTAAACAAGCGTGCGCGGCGGACATTGTTCTGCCTTGATAATAAAAAAAAATGCTAAAAGTCAACCGCAGCGCCACCTACCGGGTCCAATTGATTTAAATGGAAAAATGCTTATAACTATATTATGCTATAGAAATTTAGTTGTCTATAAGCTTGTAACTTAGACCACGGCGAAACAATTTCGGTGAATGACAAATGAGAAACGCTGATCACACTCCTACCGATCATTAACCGGTAATTGATTCGACCGATCTATCGATACGATCGAACTGTAACTATTCGATCGATATCTATCGATAATTACTACCGAGTTACTTTGTCTTTTTTCATTTATCTTCGACTTTATTTCATATCTTCGAGTTACTATGGTAATTATATGAATGTAGGCAGAGAAAATGATAAACTTTTTATATACTGATTTATGGATAATACCACGTCTACGATAGTGGAATTTATATTGCGATATTGAAACCATACCTCTCAGAATTTTTCAATAAGTCTCCTTATAAAGTTTCTTCACTGTGCCGCAGAGTTCTTTTTAATTTATGGGATGTAAAATATTTTATACGAGAGAGAGAGAGAATCGTTTAGAATAGAAAATAATTTCAGGTATAAATCTTCCGAAACTAATCTTAATTCTTTAATTTAATCATTAATGCTATAGACTAATATCTATTTTTAATTTGTCCTCGTGTATATCCATTCTATATCTTTATATATATATTTCTTCTGTACGTGTGTATGTCATTGAACTCCTCTTAAACGGCTGGACCGATTTTGATGAATTTTTGTGTGCATGTTCGAGTGGATCCGAGAATGGTTTAGATTCACAATTGAACCCGGTAGGCGGCGCTGCGGTTGATTTTTAGTTTTTTTTTATTACCAAGACAGGACAACATTCTCCGGTACCGCTAGTATCTATATAAATTCTATACATGTATATAAATTCTGTTTTTTAAACATCTTTATGCTACCCACTTTACTTTTAACTCACCAATAGATGATGCTAGATAGATACTTTATTCTTATTAAAGTTTATGTTATGATTAAACGCGGAAAATGTCGCGGACGGTAGCTAGTGCACGATCTTCAGATATTAACACGGAGTCAAAAATATTTAGGCCATAGAAACAAAGATTGCAATATTTCTTTATTAAGGTACATTTAAACGGCATTCGTTTCACATTAATAACGTAGAACTAATGAAGTTGATTTTTTTTAAATAAATTTAGAAAATCATCTCTCAAAATTAGTAAAACAGAAAAAAAAACAACCCGATTGTACATTTCGCGACGGAGAAGCCGATAACACAACCCAATATTTTTTAAATATTTATTTTCAAATAGTTTAAATGCGTTGAATAAACATGAAAAGGCATGGACGCATGGAACCAACTCCAAAAACAGGACCTCAAATACAGCGGGTTACAGTAACTTACACAAATAAAAAAACACCTTTAGATTTTTTTCACATTTACGTTATTAAATAAATTAAAAAAAGCCTGTTTATTCCACTAATTGTTAGTTTGTTACTACTATTAACATAAAATTTAGTAGCATTATTTTTCGTGGCTCCTCTGCGGCCAAAGGCGTCCTCCAGAGAAAGCCACGCGTCGCGACTCTTTGCAACGCCCATCCAGCTCCAACGTGTTATAGATTGCAGTTCGTCTTTTCATCGTGCTTTTAGCCTACCTCTATTTTTATATCCGTGAGGCCATTTCATAGTGTTATGGTTTGTGTCCATCTGTTATTTGGGATACGAGCCACATACCCTGCCCATTTCCACTGTAAACTGGGAGCGAAGAATAGACCATCTATTATTTCATTATGCCGTATTCTGTCTTTCGGTTCTACTTTTAATAAGCTACGTGCTAAAATACCTTTTGACAAGGTGTAAACTTAAGAGTCAATTATTCAAGTTTGTCATTTACACGTGAGACAACGTAATATACATGAATCCATTTCTTTCTTCTTTCTTTATTACCCTATTATTCAATCAATATTTACCGAAATAGGTATAGAAGGCCAATTTTATTTTAGTCTTTATTAAAAGGCTTCTACACAGTTTGCATATGTCAACTAAAATGTAGACTAACCTGATAACTTGCAAATGTTTACTACCTAGAAGTGAAAACACCACGACTGAGTGTATAGTTGGAAACCCTTTTCTGTCAACCACTTTAGAAGTAAACACAGCGATGCGAATCACGTTTTACACATATATCACCTTCAATCATTACAATTCTTTGCGGTACAATAACGAGGTATCTAAATAAATATTAATAATTCATATATAATGTGTCTTTAATAAAATGTATCACAAAAAAGTAGTTTGTCGCGTATTTCTGTTATATTTCACGGCAAAAAATCTTAAATGAATTACGCATAGCATGTCTGAACTCCTGCTGCGTTTGCGCATGTAAGCCTTATTCCGTTACATCGTAGCGATATCGAAACTACTTAGTGTGGTCGACTTAGCTACATAAGTTTAGAGTCAAGCAATAAAATTTTAAAAATCTGTAGCGTGTCATTTTTTTATGTGACTAAATATGACAATTTTCTAGGATCGGCTTGCGTAGCCTAGCCTAGAGAGGATGGGTCGGGGGGCCCGCACCGGTCCGACCGATGTGTACTAGGTCGTCTCCTGACAAAGACGGGGCTCGATGGCGGGGGTTTTCTGCTTCCGGGCCGACCGCTGGGACGGCATGATGACGTCTGTAGAGATCTCGTGTCGCCCCAGCTATAGCGACAGACGTACACTGTGGGGTTTTAGTCCGTACGTGTCGGATATAACCCACTCTCTCCCCCAACTATAACGACAGGCGTACATCGTGGGGTTTTAGTCTGTGCGTGTCGGATATAACCCACTCCGAGAGGATGGCGTATCCATAAGGGAGTTCCCCTCGTGAAAGAAAAGGATCATCTTGTGTATATTACCCATAATCGTGGTTATGTTAAATTATGCTAATTAAACAGTCGTATGTCATAAACATACTGTATTCAAGTCTCAATTAAAAATCCGATGCTTCATATATAAATATAACATATAAATAGATTGTGCATATATGTTTGTGCGTATATATATTTTATTAATTCATATACTGTATAAAAATGTATATAATTATTCTTTAGAGTGCCAATAGATATGAAAACCTCACTAATATTAATAATTTCGACAAACCAATTCTGAAATTTAAACATTGTCATTCACACTATAATTAATATGAAAGTTCAAATGAGATCACATTTCTTTGTTTTGAGTTTTCACTTTTATCGGCAGCCCTTATGACAGCCTCGACTTTATATCGATGACGGAAGAGTTAAATAATCACGTGTAAAAAATATACAAGATATAAACTTAACCCCGTTAGGTAGCCGACAAATACAAACGAACTACCACTAAAGCGTATTCATTCGAAGGACTATAATCGCAAGAACCTTCCAGAATAATCGCCCGGCTCCGTTGGTGGTCTGTTAACAGGGCTCTTTGAACACAGATCGTTCCAATAACATCAGATACATCAACAAACGATTTTCTAATGTGGTTCCAGTCACTTGCAATTATTCCTCGTGAATCGATGACAAAACTATGCCAAGAATCAAGGTGCGGTTTAAACTTTGTAACGTGGTGATTGTTTTTGTGTTTGTAATTATACTGTTTTATATCTTTATGTTTTTTTCTCCTGTGACAGTGAATGTAACTCCACTGAGTGAAGGGGGAATAAACGTGTCATTAGATTCCAGAATAAGCTAAATTAAATTTTAACCATTCCCAGTATTTAACGTTATTATTTAATATTTTCAAATGTTGTATCTATGAAATATGAAGATCATAAAAAAAAACTAAAAAGCTCATCGACCGGCTTCGTGAACTATAGGTTTGGTAGGTGGTAGAGCCACACTGAAGTTATTATTGGTTTCAGCATGAATGAGTCAGCTCGCCCGGGGTAGTACCATAGAAAACCAACGTAAAGTAACAGTGTTTGCGTTGTTTTTGCATTGTTGCAGAGCGCCGGAGGAACCCCTGCGGTCCCCTCTCCTCTCCCCCTTCCTCCCCCCCTCCCTTTCTCCCAACATAGGCTGGCAACGCACTTTCGACTCCTCTAGAGTGATTTCAAACTCTGAGAAATCCACAGTTCCATGTTTTCCCACATATAGTAATACTACAAGATCATTTCTCAGGTTCAGGTTTCCTCACGATGTTTTCCTCCACCGTTAGCCGATAGTGTTAACAATTAAAATTAGTAAATATACGCGAATTCTGGAAAATTCGTTGGCACATGCCGGGGTTCGAACCTGCGGACATAGAAATAGAAATAGAAATCATATTAAACCACTAGACCACCATGACTATACCTAATTATCGTTAAGGATTTTATTTTATAAAAATTGTTAAACATTAATACTAAGTTATTTTATATCTCATCTAGTTCTGAACGAGATTCCTTTCGTTCGAACGACATGTTTCAGGTGTTTGTTTTTTTTATAAAGCTTTTAAAACACTACATTGTTTTTTTTTCTTTATTTCTGCAGTCTGCACTTTTTTCTGCTTTAGTTTATTTTATTGATCATGTTGAAGATCGTTTTAAATGTGAGCAACTACTATTATTATATTATTTAACTATTATATTATATTTTGAATTCTCAATTGAGATTATTGCTTTTATGGCGGCTTCATTTTCATCTTTTCTAGCCGTTTTTATATTATAATCCATGATGTCCCGCGCCGTTGCGTTCACGGTCCGATGGATGTAACTACTGAGTAGTCAGTTACGTTGGTATAGTAGACACAAGTGTTGGTGTGTCAGGGTATTTCTACTATGGCATGTGAAACGCTATCGTGTATTGGCATCCTTCACATATTTTATATTACACCGAAACATTAACTTTTAGTTCTTATTATACATAATATTCATTATAATAATGGTATCAAATTAGATGATGCAAAGGATCAATATATTCAATTCTGAGGATTTCTTATCTGTTGGTTTTGTCGCGTAAAACTGGTCACTGATTTGTATGTAAAAAAGAAGGCGTTTGTTGCAGATTTTTAAAAATGTATATTCTTAACAATCCTACACTGCATTATATTGTTATACACACATTGAATATTGAAGGTAAAATGTTTTTACACAATATTTTAGAAGTAATTTATATTGAATTCATTTCAATTTAAGCTCATAACGTGTTCGATATATTTTTTTCACGACAATTATCCAGCTGGAGTACTATCACCACACCAGGTATAACAACCGCAATAGTGACGCTCTTAGGGGCCTGATATCTGTTTCAGGATGTAGTCGGTATATTCAGTAAGTAATGGGTACTAGGTGCTAGGGGGATTTTATAATGATAAACCTTTATAACGGGCTTCGATTCGGGATTATGCAGTATACATCTAGATGCCGAGAAGCTGGTAGACTGACACCACAAAGACGACTGTTGAAGGATACAAAATCTCTTGGCAGTCTTCATTATTTTTGGATTACATCGTGCTCAAAATCAGGTAAAATGACGTCACTTGCTCAAGCTATAATAAAAAATATCATACTAAAACTTAATCACACGATATACTCGTATTGTAACATTTTTGACACAACTTTCTAGATAAGCTTAACACAATTTACGATACGGTGATTCCATAAATAAATACAAATAAAAATATATAATACAAATATAACCATTGACTAGATTAAAGGACTCGTTGTACTGTATAATTATTATCTAAATTCAACTTCTCGTTTGAATTTAATTCTGAAATTAAAATTTCGATAGATATAATTAATATTTTAAATTAATGAGGCAATACAGGGTTACGGATTGTGAAACGCATTTAATACATTAAAACATCGTAATTCCTAATGATCGTATAGCTAATTACAATTATAAATTTGAATACCTATCGCCAAATATCTATCCGGCATTCTAGAGTTAGTATCATTTTTGAGCTTCTCGTTTGGATATATATAATTCTTTATATATAAATTTCTTCTGTACACTATCACAGTAACTGACACTGAACTCCTCCTAACTGGCTGGACCGATTTTAATGAAATTTTGTATGCGTGTTCCAGTGGATCCGAGAATGGTTTAGATTCACAATAGGAACCAGTAGGTGGACGCTGCGGTTGAATTTTAGATTTTTTTAATTATCAAGGACAACGTCCGCCCGGCCCGCTAGTATAATATAAAATTTAATGTACGGGATGTGATTATAAAACAAAAGAAATTTATGGTCTTCTTATTCTTCCACAGAATTGCGCTCCTGAATTCCTTGAGATAACTCTGTGAAAGAATAAGAATACTGTTCTAATTACGTAAGGACAAGTCATCGATTCTCCACTAAGATAAAATGCCGGCTCATTCTGAGCTCTCTGTCAAAATGTCTCTAGACATCATAACAACCTACTGTTTGACAATCGGCCTTATTCGTCTGAACTTGCACATCTGACTTTGGTGTGTTTCCTTAAGCATTATATACGTATATTCCATTAACAGAATCAAGATTTCAGTTTATAGAAGCTGACAGAAGAATTATGTCTCACGTTTCATGAAAAATCTCATAGGAATAGTGCACCAGTTGTGTTATGAAAAACTTTCAGGGAACGTTGCAGGGTTAGAAGAGGGATGTATAATGACACAGGTTTCGAATAATACAATGAAATTAATCTTTCAGTGAAGAAAAATGTCATGAGGTAACCATACTATGAAGGAAGAGATTATTCTAGTGCTCATTTTGACTAACTATCAAACTCAACTTGAAAATCTATCGCCAAGCGTTCACAGATTTTTTTTTTATATCATAGGTCGCAGACGAACTAGTGGATCACCTGATGTTAAGTGATCACCACCGTCCATAGATACTTGCAACACCAGAGGAATCGCAAATGCGTTGCCATCCTGTGCTTGGGTTACGGAGGAGGGGAAGTGGGGAAACGGGGGAGGAGAGGTGGGTTATCCAGCGCTCTCACTGACCGAACGAAAAGTAACAATGCAAGCACCGTAACTTCACGTCGGTTTTCTGCAAGATGGTGGTAGTACCCCAGGCGAGCCGACCCACTCATGCTGAAACCAGTAATATAATAGCTTCAGCGTGGCTCTATTCCAGCAATTGCACTTTATAGTTGTAACTCCTCTACATTTTGTGATTTAACATCAAGTGGGAACACTTTGGAACGCTACAAACTCATAAAATATAAAAAAGTTATAATAAGCAGCTTAAAATCTATAATCTCGTACCTCAAATAATTAAAACAAAAAATAAATCTACGAAAACGATGAAATTAATTAGAGAAAGCAAATAATAATTACAGTGTAGTAATGTTTATAGGCTGTTCCTCAGACTAATTTCATGTCTGAGGCACTAAAACAAACTTAGTATGAGCCACCCGCACGCCCTGGCTGTGTGGTCTGCGTCTAGGCAGCGCGCCCCGTGGCGACCCATTCATTCCTACACGATGGAAGTTGAACCACATAAATATAATTTAAAGAGAAATTGTTTCCTTACGATTTATACTGTAGCGCGTACATTCGATAGAGGAATCTTCGATCGTGGTATTTCCATGAAAATTCGTAAAGAAATTGGTTCAATTTTCAGAATAGTAGTGCGCTATTATTCGACCGATTTAGGAAATCCATATATAGGTGATAAACAATATATAAATCGCGTTATATTTCTAAAACCTTTGTATCGAGTTACCGAGACACTTGTACCGATATATTTTGATGAATAATTGAATGACGATACAGTAGTCGTATTCCTTCTACGAATCTATAATAGCGACACGCTATAATGGCCGTTTTGGCGTAGGTTCGCTCATGAAATTTCGCATAAATTAATAAGTATGTTTAATAGAACAAATTGCTGTACTTTATTTACATGCAATTAGTTAAAAATATTGAGATTTTATAATATAGATTACGTATGTAAATGACACTTTTGTTCTTCAACTTTGCTTAAATCCATCATAAGTATTTGACTGATTGTTACTTTGCCACTTCCGATTGGAATTGATTAGGTGCAGTTACATCTCCCTACAACAAACACGTTTAATATTTATGTGTTGATGTATACTTGAAAAAGTTAAATCTGACGCTATATATAAAAGAATTAAAAACGCGAAATATTAGTAACTTAATCAATAAAAAAAAAGGTGAATCCTTAAACACCGTTGGTCTTTAGGGCCTGTCCAGATGAGGCGATTTATGCGTGAGTCCACTCGCGCGCTTCAAAATATGCTGCGTGCAGATAGCGCGTATTACGCGCGTTTCTACCCTAGAAAACGTCGCATACGCTGGGATACGTCGTACGGATAGACGACTGATTATGTCGACTCGCCACTGACTTGCGCGTAGTACTGGACGCAGCAATGGGGACTGAATATCTTGAGGCGCGCGGCGCTCGAGTCGAGAGTCTCGCTCATTGCATGCGTTTTACGCGCAAGTTAGGAAATGCGCTGCAACATCTGGACGGGATATATGTAGCTCTAGTATCTCGGGTACGCGCGAGTCGACTCGCGCGTAAAACTCCTCATCTGGACAGGCTCTTACAGTCACATGATTGACCTTCAGATTTAATTGTTTAATGTAGACATCTGACAAATGACATAAATACATGTTTTGTTGCAGTCAGACGTAACATCAGTCAGTCAATTCGATTTGTAAGTGCAAAGTAATATCTAATCATGTAGATTTCCGCAATGTAACACATTGATCAATCAAACACCGTGGATAGCGTAAAAGAGAATTTAATATCGCTAGGTCTTTTCAATCGTCCCGCATACCAATCGGTTATCGGACGCGATCGTATTGCGTAAATTAGTCAGTTAATTATACGGTCCTTTACGCAACCCTGAAATGCTACCGTTCTTAATTTAAGGAAAAAAAAACGTTTTAATTGGCGGTACGTTTAAAATATTTCTTTCGATACTTTAAACAGGCGCTGATTACTGTCATTTGTATCGTAAATCGAAGATTTTATTGTATTTCAAGAAAGACGTGGATACATGTTTTATGTATAAAAAACACAGTAAGTCGATAATTATCAAGCCATTATCCTTTTAACTATAAAGGCAATGATTGGTCAGTGATAGCGCTTTGCCGCCTTGTCTTCCAACGTAGATTTTTAACCCCTACGTAACCTGGAAGCTTATGGTGATAGAAAATAATAAAGTCGCGTTTTCCAATACTAGCTAGCTAACGGTTTCTAAAATAAGATTATTCTAATCTTGTATAACATCGTCGCTTAATTTAAGTTTACGTTGTGATTAGATGCCAGAGCCTATAAATAATTTAACATAGCCCGACCTATAAGAAACCCACTGCAGGACCATAGACTTCTTCCCGAAGGAAGATATAGGTATATTCACCATGCCAACCCAAGACGTATTAACGATTTCAAACAGAGAAATCCATAGTTCTATATTGCTCCCACATACGGTAGTACGGCAAGAACATTTCTCAAGCTTAGGTTTCCTCATGTTGTTTTCCTTCACCGTCAGCCGATAGTGTCACTAATTTAAATGAGTGAATGACCAAAATAAAGTTAGACCACGACCGTAATTTGAATTTTTGTCAATCAATCAATGTAGGTGTGCTCTTCAAAGTAATTTTGAATAAGTAATTATAAGTATTATAATACTAAAGTGTTGGTCAATCATTGATTCAATTTCGTTCCTCGGAAACAATTCGCATTAATTTCCATCGTTGTTTTTATAATACGTCTAAATGACGCCATTTCGCCTCATGAGAATCGAACATTATAAAAATCGAATTCATAAATTTATATTTTAGACCACTAATTAACATTTTAAATAGAAGTATTACAAAGACTAAGTCCATTTTGTTCAAACTGTCTATTGGTATCTTTTTAATTCGCTCGTTGCTGAGCTTAATGCTACAAGGTACTTCCTTTGTATTGTGAAGAAAAAATGAAAATGAATAATCAAATATATAAACAGCGTACTGAATTTAACGAATAAATGAATACTTTATTATAAAAATAATTTATTTAGACTTCTAAAAGACTGAAGATATCCTGTCATTGAATTCATAACATTCGACGACATTGGACGTATAACTAAGTATCATTTATAAAGGACGGGATTCCAAAAGAACGGGTCACACTCAATTTGCAATCACATAAGCATTCGAAAGGACTTAAACTGTTATGTCTTGGCTATATAAATAAAATATAGGGTTTATATCGGTCAGAAAAGACATTATTGTTACAAATAATTTAGAGCGTTAAGATACTCGTAAAAACTTTTATCTCTCATTAAAGTAAAAATTTTAATTGCTATTAGTCGTAAATATTAAGTATTTAATATTTTACATTTATTGGTACACATATACATTGTACACATAGTACAAGTAAAATAATTTATTTCTCAAATAAAAGTCTGAAGTAACACAAATCATAATGCTCATGATTTCTAGTTGTTGCATTTTTATTAAAACCAATGAAATATTAATCCACCGTTCGCTGATTTGGGCCTCTAAGTTGTATCAACGAATTTTATTACGTACTCATATTACTAAATTTCTATTAATAACATTGTGCGTTGACGACGCGAGTGAACATCGTGAGACAATATTAGATCTATAGGCTTAAATTTAAAAATATTCAAGGCAAAGCTATGGTAAGCACAGAACTTTTCAACAATATCGACGTCCACCGATACATCGACAACCCATCTCTCAGCTACGGTTTAAACGTAGCATTATGAAGGGTTTTACACATAGTGCTTAATTATATCGATATTGTCGACCAAATTATCGTGTTCTATCGATTAACAAAATATAAAAGACGCAGCATAGCAACGAAGTTGGTCCTATCCTTCGGAATGAGTCCTTAGTCCACAACAGAATTGTTATACCCAATAATATGAATTCCTAACTTTTAAAATAATTTATAGGCTTTAGTGTTTGACCATCTATCTGAACGTGGCAGCCTGGTTACCACGTTGCTACTTTCAGGAGGTAGGAGAGGAGAGGTTGTTTTGACTTGTAAACGCTTTGAAAACTAGTTTATGAATCCCTCTTTATTGGCGATGCAGACATATTTTAAGAAAGAAAAATACAGCATCTATCTATATTATAATAAAACTGTAGCAGGGTCAAATCTGTACATTAAATATTTTTTGAAAATTTTGATGGGGGTAGGCTTTGTTGTCGATATAGAAGCCAAAAATAACCCTTTTAAAATTTTTGTCTGTCTGTCTGTCTGTCCCTGTGAACGCGCATCACTCTGAAAGTACTGAACCGATTTTGACGAAACTTGGCACAGTGATAACTAATGTTACGAGATTACATTTAGGATACTTTTTATTTTTTTTCTCATAAAACGCAAGGGATTCTCCAGGATCTGCCTATTTGTCTGTCCCTTTAAACACGTATTACTCTGAAAGTACTGAACCAATTTAGACGAAATTTGGCACAGTAATAACCAATATTACAAGGTTACATCTAGGATACTTTTTATCTCATAAAACACAAGGGATTCTCCAGGATAACGGACGAAAGTAAAAAAAATGTAGTTCATGATATTCTTGACGAATTTTGGTAAATTTTCTTTGTGCTATATATATCAGACAGATTAGCTAAAAAATTAAGCTAAATTTCCATATGCTACTTAAAAAAAAATACCAAAAAAAAACGACCACCGTGATTCGAACCGTCGGCTCCGTCGAAACATATAAAGCCCCGTACGTTACAACTGAGCTACGCCTACATGACATTTCTGTACGTAATTATCGACCACGTATGAAACATTTATGTAGACGAAACTGTCACTTATGTTGTTACATTTATTTCATTGTATAAAAAAATGTTTGCTAAACAAAGGTGACAAGATTTATTTATTTATCTATACTATAATAAAACTGTAACAAAGCCAAATCTGTACATTACAAGGTTACATTTAGGATACTTTTTGACCCATAAAACGCAAGGGGTTCTCCAGGATAACGAAAGAAAAGAAATTAGTTAATGTAACTAGACTTTTTTGCGACACCTTAGTATAAGAGCCAGCAACGTTGGAAGAACGAGAATTTGAGAAAAGTTGGTTCTTTAATATGAAGATATATTATGCCCTTCCAAACACGATTCAGGATACCTGGTAGCCGGTTAACGTTGTATTTTTTAATGCGAATTACACCTTTACAGATCAACATTTTGATTTATAAATAATTTAAGGAACATTTTTTGTCAGTAACTTTTATAAGTTTAACGTTTATACGTTATTAAAAACATGAATTTTTCACTGCCAGACAATTTTGTTATTGACAATAATGTGCCTGGTGATATTCTTTATAAACAAAATAATTCATTTCAAACCATTTTATTTTTTCCCTTGCAAAGAACATATTTCATTTTGTTAACCAGGCTCTTCCACAATTATGGCTATCTTTATTATACAGCCAGTGTTGCGCTAAGCTAGAGTTATAACTAAGTTATTCTATACATAGGTTTTGGTAGGGGGTAGAGCCACGCTGAAGCTATTACTGGTTTCAGGATGAATGGGTCGGCTCGCCCGGGGTAGTACCACCCTCTAACAAAAAGCCGACGGGAAGTAACAATGCTTGCATTAGTGCGTTTCGTTCGATTAGTGAGAGCACCGGAGAGGCCCACCTCTCTTCCCCTTCCTCCTCTCCCCTTCCGCTTCCTCCCCCTCCAACACAGGTTGGCAAGGCACTTACGACTCTCCTGGTGTTGCAAGTGTCTATGGACGGTAGTTATTACTTAACACCAGGTGACCCACCTGTCCGTTTGCCTCCTATGACATAAAAAAATACATTATATTTTTAATTTACCCTTTTTTATGTTGAAATAAAATAATATTAAAAAAAAGTGTGTGTGTGTACTTATGTACACGCATTAGAAGTTATACTTCTTTGGCGTAACAAGTAAAAATCTTTTCAAAAATTTTATCTTGCGCCTTATTCTACGTTTGTAGAAAAAACGACACTAACAATAAAAAAAAGGTATTTAATACAATGAAAGTTTTAATATAAAGAAATACAAACAACAAATACAAAGAAACAAAATGTTGACTATAGCTAACTTCAGGGTGTCGGTTTTTCGTGACGGTGTGTGCGCGCAACGTAAAAATTTACTCTCATCATTTTTTTGTTACGGTGTGCGCGTTCATCGTAAAAATTTACTCTCATCATTTTTCCCTAACGCGCCAAAAGAAATATAACTTCAATAAAATTACAGATATCTTAACATGGTTTGAACATACTTCTTTATTTACAAAAAATTGCATCGGGCACATTATTGTTAATATCAAAAATGTCTGGCAATAATAAATTCACGTTTTAGTAGCGTTTAAAAGTTAGTGAAAAACAAAACATTCTAAAATTATATAAAGTTCAATATTTTTGCCTGTAAAGGTTTACCGGCAGCCAATTCGCTGTCGAAACCGTTGCCTAGCTCTTAGACAAATAGTCACAGGCAAGTGACAGATGACACATGTTGTTCATATCTTTTTAATATTTATGTTTTTCTTTAATACAATGTAGTGTGAAAAAGTTTTAATACAAGTTGAAAATAGTTTTGATGTCATTCAGTGTTTAATTTATCATTATTTATTTTATGAATATATTTTAACGTTTAAATTACAATTTAACTCTATCAACTTGATATTTTATAATGTAAACTATACTGAGCGTATAGTAAACGCCTACAAAAAAGGGAAAGGAACTACGTTCCAACTGGAGGTCCATGGACCTCTCAAGCTTTTTTACATTACTGCCAATATACGTAGGTTAGTTTTTATTTTAATTGAACCCGGTAGATGATGTTACGAACGGCTTATTGACACAGAAGTTACTGGGACAACGTACTGGGAAGACATTTATCGGCAATATATGTAGGTTATTTGTTATCTTAATTGGACCTGGTAGGTGACGCTGCGAATGGGTTCTAAGCATATTTTAAAATATTTCTCACATACCAACTGAGTATATGTTTGAGTGAGTCCCTGGATAGTTGGGATTCACAATTTGAAACAGTAGGTATCGCTGCAATCGGGTTTTGAGATGTATTTAGATTTTTCGCGTTTAAAAGTACAATCGAATCCGGTAATAACCGATTTGGTGCAGACGAAGTCGCACGGGTCAGCTAGTGTTCAAATAAATTAGATATCTAGAAGGGAACGGACAATATAAATACAAATAATATGGAGTTTTAAAATAAAATTAAATCTAGGAATTGACAATAAGTTATGTATAAAGAAAACAGGTAATAAAATAAACGTGGAAACAATGAGCCCGTGATTAGAGGTAGTTGCCCGGTGGTACGCGCTTAGTTGTTTGCGCGTCACAGGTGCGTCCTTAATACGGCTAATGTGCGCGCATCTTGTGTTCTTAGCACGCTTAGTGCTTTTGGAGTGCTGCGTTAGGTTTTTTACCGAAATTGTTGTATATAGCTGTGTGTGTCACGTCCTTACAACCACCATCTCACCTGACTTTAGTATAACGATGTCTTCCAAGATGGTAAACACGTTAAACTTATCGACACTGGCTTTCCAGTCCAGTTACCGGAATACACCCATAGGTGCTTGTTGACAGATTTTTTTACTTGAGGGTAGTTGATCAGATGAGTTTAAAAAACGTTAGTTTATTCTGAAGTTTCATTACGCCGCTTTCCTTTACAGAAAGGCGGCACATGGATGAGAAATTAAGTTAATTGATGTTGTGTCCAAACATGCTAAGCACTGATTCATGATCGCTTCCTAAATATAATCTACTCAAAATTTACTTATGTTATTGAAAAGTCAATAGCATTGACAACAACTGCAACAAAATGAAACTGCGCATATTTAAATTCAGTGTTGAGTTAGCGTAAATCACGCGCGACACAGGCGGCCCGCGGGTCACGCCTGTTGGGATTAATTTAATTATCATATACAATTTTGCATGAACGAATGATTTTATATGATTTCGAATATGGCCGGCGGGTTGTGAGGCGACGCGTGGCGGGAATAAGCGATTCGTTTCCAGTTTTCGACAGGTTCGTTTCGTACAGCCGGTTTGAACGAAACTGGCACAAGGTCGCACTTACGAGGTGTAGTAGGCATAATCAATTTTCATTTTACAGTTATTTTTTGTTGTTTAAATACCGTATATTTTAATATAAAAATCCACAACTAAAAGTAGATTACATCTAAAAAAAACATGGATAAGCATTGTGTATTTTGATTTATCTACAACTGCTCATGCATAATTTCCTTATATTTGATTTTCATAGGTGATATTTTTTGTGTTGTATTTATTATTATTCAATAAACTACAAAGGAAAACCATAAAAAATTGTAGCAATAACATACTTTGGGTTTAAAATTTATTTGTATAGAATTTTATCGGTTTACTTCTTTTGCCCTGTGCATGCGCGGTATAACGCTTACCCCACTTCCCTACAATAAGAAAGTACACGTCGATTAACTCGTAGTGCTTATAAAAATAATAGCTTTTTACCTTCTTAACTTTATATTCAATGAAGATATAATAATTTCAGACAAGGATCAAGAGGATGTGAATTGAAATTAAAAAAAAAAACAAATTAAAAACAAAAACTAAATAAAATAAAAAAATATTAAAAATAGCATCAAGTAAATCGTATACTTAATACATTTTAATATCACGAAAATTATAAAGAAACAAAAAGTAATTTGATGACAATGAGAATTCGGACATTTTAATAGTTAAATTATTGACTAGAATATCACTGGCCACTTCACACTAACTTTACTGCAATTAGCGCGACAGTTACCAACTGATGAAACGCAGCGACTGGTTATTTTGGCAGAGTAATAATGATTACATTATTTAATGGACACGTGGGAATAAGGTTCGATAACTGTGAAAATTTAAACAATTTTTTTTTATGTCATTGGGAATAAACGAACAGTCTGGCCACCTGATGTTAAGTGATTACCACCATCCATAGACACTAACAACACCAGGGGAGTCGAAAGTGCGTTGCCAGCCTGTGTTTGGGGGAAAAGGAGGGAGGGGGAGGGGAGTGGAGGGGGGCGGCGCTCTCACTGACCGAACGAAACGCAATAAAATATTACAGGTAAAGATTATTGTTGATTAACAATTTTGGCGAAGAAGACTATAATTCGTTAGTCAATATTTGGAGACAACAACGAAGAGTGATTATTTTATAAAAAAATACATAATAAAATTCCCGTATTCATATAACGTTAGCATAATAATATAAAAGCGAAGTAAATTATAATACAAAAATAATTTATCAAACAAAAAGGTCCCTTCAATCGAAACGCCAGATTCGTATAGATAATTTGCTTACAATATAATCGTACGCAGATTGCGCGCCGACTTCAAGGCAAGAGGGTAAAACGAGCCAAAGGACGGAGAGTCCTATTATATTCAAATTCACCATGGTAAAGGCAATTTATAAGGGTTTATTGACAAGACGGCGACTGCGCGAGCGGCCGCGCTAAATTCTTGTACGAAATATCTCTTTTGAAAACACTTTAATTGAGCCAACACAATATTAAAGAATGTGTTTGATTATATTTATTGCAATTTGTTTATACAATAATATAATTATATAGAAAATCTAATTTATAGTAATTAATTAAATAATTTTAATAACTTAATATGATTGTAGACTAGCGACAAATCAAAAATCAATCAATCGACGATAATAAAAGATGGATACTCCATCCATCACCATCATCATCAACAGCCTGCAAGAGACCCATTGCAGTGCCATAGGCCTCTTCACAAAGGAAGGTATGGGCGTCATCACCACGTTAGCCCACGACGTATTGTCGATTTGAAACTCCCAGAAATCCACACTTCTTTATTTTCCCACATAGAGTAGGTAAATGTACGCGAATTCTGAAAAATTCTTTGGTATATGACAGGGTTTAAATCTATCTATCTATCTATCTATATTATAATAAAACTGTAGCAGGGCCAAATCTGTACATTGAATATTTTTTGAAAATTTTGATAGGGGTAGGCTTTGTTGTCGATACAGAAGCCAAAAATAACCCTTTTAAAATTTTTGTCTGTCTGTCTGTCTGTCTGTCCCTGTGAACGCGCATCACTCGGAAAGTACTGAACCGATTTTGACGAAACTTGGCACAGTGATAACTAATGTTACGAGATTACATTTAGGATACTTTTTGTCCCATAAAACGCAATGGATTCTCCAGGATCTGCCTGTTTGTCTATACCTTTAAACACGAATCACTCTGAAAGTACTGAACCAATTTAGATGAAATTTGGCACAGTTATAACCAATATCACAAGGTTACATCTAGGATACTTTTTATCTTATAAAACGCAAGGGATTCTCCGATTATTTAATTTTATTTTTACGTATTGTGGATGTGCAGATTCTATGTACAGTAGATTAGGTGTCGTGACAGATAAAAAGAGAGAGAGAGAGTGTATACAATATATACATACATATAATTTTCATTTCAATATCAAACCAACTCAAGAATTACCTTTTGATGTATTAACTTTTATTAACTTGACTATTCCAGATCATTCAGTGTTTAATTTATTATTATTTATTTTATAAATATTTTTATCGTTTAATTTACAATTGAACTCTATCAACTTGATATTTTATAATGTAAACTATACTGACTGTATAGTAAACGTCTACAAAAAAGGGAAAGTAATTTGGTTCCAACTGGGGTCCATAG
>MU158834.1:600543-639529 GCA_015888305.1 Antheraea pernyi | reverse complement strand
AGAGAGAGAGAGAGAGTGTATACAATATATACATACATATAATTTTCATTTCAATAGCAAACCAACTCAAGGATTACCTTTTGATGTATTAACTTGACTTGACTATCCCAGATCATTCAGTGTTTAATTTATTATTATTTATTTTATAAATATTTTTATCGTTTAATTTACAATTGAACTCTATCAACTTGATATTTTATAATGTAAACTATACTGACTGTATAGTAAACGTCTAGAAAAAAGGGAAAGTAATTAGGTTCCAACTGGGGTCCATAGGCCCCTCAAG
This sequence comes from Antheraea pernyi, assembly GCA_015888305.1. Lineage (NCBI taxonomy): Eukaryota > Metazoa > Arthropoda > Insecta > Lepidoptera > Saturniidae > Antheraea > Antheraea pernyi. The sequence goes on along the minus strand of MU158834.1, from coordinate 639,243 downwards.
TTATTTTTTTACGTTACCGCCAATATTTGTAGGTTAGTTTTTATCTTAATTGAACCCCGTAGATGACGCTACGAACGGGTTGTAGGCTTATTTTAAAAGATTTATCACATACCATCTGGGTAAATGTTTGAGTGAGCCCCTTGATAGTTTGGATTTACAATTGGAAACTGTAGGTGTGGCTGCAATCGGGTTTTAGGTTTAAAAATATAATTGAAACCGGTGATAACCGTTTTGGTGCAGACGAATTCGCACGGGTCAGCTAGTCTGGTATAAAAATCCGAATTAAATTTTAAATGAAACGTAGTGGTAATTACAATCGTCGGAACAAGTCACTGATTTTTCACCGTATGTCAGTCAATAGCGAAACATCGATGTCAACTAATTCACTCAAAATTACAAATGTAAAAAAAATACTAACAGAACTAAGATAAAAAAAGCATTAAAATAGAGATAAAAATCTAAAAATGATTTAAACACTAATGGCTCAGTGATTAGCGTGTTCGGACATCGCGTCGATGGACGTAAGTTGTAATTCTTGCGAATGAGATGGAGATTTCGGTGAAGGAACACACACGTCCATATGAATTTTCAACATGCATCGATAAGTGCATTCCGGCAGCTATACCTGAGAGTCAGTCCCTCTCTAGCTTTGGCGTGTATACCATCTTAAACCTCATCATAATTTAATACATTAAAAAAAAACTAAGTAAAAAGACAAGACTTTCTTGATTACTTAGTGAAATTATTTGGCTCTATGAAATTTTACAAGAGGGTTTATTACGTTAGGGTATACGTATAGATAAACTTGATATAACCTCCGAAACGGTTAGATCGATTTTGACGAGAATTATACTGGCAGAAAGAGATTTTTTAGGGCACAATAGAGGCTCCATACTGTTACGCTATTCTAAATAATATAAAAATTTAACAGATGTAACGTGAAATCATTAAAAGAATTATATGGATTAAGTAGTATGAAAATAATTATAAATCAAAAAATTTAAGTTTGTTTTTTTTTTATTTATTGTAGCACAGCAAAATGACTACACTGTGCCTAATGGTAAGCACAGTACAAACCAAAAAAAAAAACAATGACGACCACCGAGTGACACACTATCCATCGTCGGTCGCCGCTGTCATGCCGGCCTGCGAAAAGCTGGATATGCACAGGCAGATCCCGAAACGCGACCCGCAGAAGCGAATCACTATGCCGTGCTTTTTCGCCATATACATGGTGGTCGCGACCCAGTCAGGCTTCAAAACCCTACCACCACGCTTTCGCCATTGCCTCGTTCGTTACTCAGCAGGGTGCACCACGTGCAGGCGAGGTTCGCTTGGGTGTCTCAAGTCTTAAGATGTTATGCGACTGCCCTTACACCCCGATTTCATTGTTATTGTCAGTTTGGATAAAACATGTTGATCCCACGAAACAAAAAGTTATTTAGCGGAGAAAACAGTCGCGGGCACCAACTACTGCTAAAATTGTTCTTAACAAGAATAATGAGAGGAACAAGTGGAAATAACAGTTTTGGTTTCCAGTTAAGAACACGTAGATATTTTATTTTCCATGTTTTTGGAAACTCTTCATGAATTAGAATGGTTTCCAGTAAAAAAAAAAAAAGCTCTCGAATAATCACTAAATAACGCTTAGTCAGCTAAGACGACAGTTAATTAATATTTGCTCTTCTCGTCCCATCCAATTAATTTGACCCTCCTGTAATTAAAACTCCGAAGTCTTTATTCTTATTCCGAAATGACGTTGTTCCGGTAATTACAAATTTAAAACATCAAAGTCACGGCATCGGTACGCCTTTTATACAGGCCGTTTTATTTAACTTTTAAAAGAATACAGAAAGGTCCCCGCGGAGGGAAGCGTTTTAGCAAAAGATCCGAGGAAAGTGGACACAATGCGGGATTTCACAAGACAGATTACAAAGGGAGCATTAATAAGGTGGCTTTTACACGTTCAGGTGCCGATACGATTGCGTCGTTTAACATACGATTACGTCACGTTATTTTTATATGTTTATGATGTAATAATAAAGAATTTAAATTATTAGTAATGACCAGCGCCTTTATCCGCGTTAAATAATAATAATAATAAAATACAGCGTAATGTGACCTAGTGGCAAGTTATGTTAAGGTGAATAGCATAAAACCTCATTGTGATCGATGTACAGACATCTTACACCGGTTTGAAGAGAGTTCTAATGACTGGATTGAATGGTATGATCCTAAAGGACTACCCATCGAACTTGCTATCAATTAAGCCATCATTAACATTGGTACGGGTTTTACAGGGAAACCAACTACAATACTTTCCTATTATTATCCACAACGTTAGAAAGAGTTTACACTGTATTTCAAAGAAACAAGTTATTACAGAATGATTAGTAACAACAAATGACATATAACTTGTATTCAAAGCTAAAAAATAGTTTAATTACTTTCCGAAATAATTTTGTAGAAATTTTATATTCTTTCTTATAATCGCTATCAAAGTATTTATTAATCAATATTTATCAAACAGATTGCTAAAATACAATTCATTTTCAGCTCCTAGATGTAATAATCTCTGTAATAATTTTGAGGACAATGGCTTTGTTTATTACTAAATAAATAATTTTGTAAAAAGAATAAAGTCTGTAGCTACAGACTTTTTTATTTAACACAAAACGAGAGAGAAAGTTCGTATAAATTCAACGATACATAAATCTTTTTTGACCCAAAAATGCTTGAGCTTTACAATACCAACGCAATTGGATATCGGTTAAAGGTCGTGTGGTATAAAAATGTCGTAAGGTCAAAATGTCACAAATGCACCTCATGTCCGATCGCGAGATAAGATCGTAATCTTTTCGGATATTGCTCGCCATAATCATATGCAGCCTTTTTATTTATTTATTTTTACCTTTTTATTTCTGTAAGGGCGTATACGAGGCGTGCCGGACAATGAGCCTTCCTTGAAAATAAATGCTATATCGTCGAAGTGTAAGCTAAGTTAAAGAGGTGGGTTAAATGATTGTTTTTTTTTCGCATAAATATTTATAAATGAATTGATTTCTTTCATTTCAGATAAATAACGAAGCTTTTTAAAAGCGGCTGCGCATTTTGTATACTTAAAGGTTTTTGTTATTTTTTTAATCCACTGATATATTTCATCTACATTTCATATACATTTTAATTTTACATAATTTCAATAGATATACTTAACATAACGATTTGAAATAGATTAAATAACGTAGAATAAGGAGCTCAGATTTCACGTCAACTAAAAAGGTTTTTTTTATATCATAGCAGGCAAACGAACAGGCGGGTCACCTGATGTTAAGTGATCACCGCCGTCCATAGACACTAGCAACACCAGGGGAGTCGCAAGTGTGTTGCCATCCTTTATTGGAGGAGAGGGGAGAAGATTGGGTAAGGAAGGGAGGGGAGAGGGGAAGTGGGCCTCCGTTACCATCACTGACCGAACGAAACGCAACAATGCAAGCACTATTACTTCACGTCAGTTTTCTGTGAGAGTGTGTTACTACCCCGAGTGAACCAACCCATTCCTGCTGCCACCAGTAGTAGTTTCAGCGTGGCTCTACTACCTACAAAAATTGGAATTTTTGAATTTATTTTTGATTTCAATTTTACAAAATGCCTTTGATTAAAGATACATACCAACATTAAGGCATTTTCTTTAAGACATTTGACCTTGCTAGGTCAATAGCGTAGTCAGTTCGAAAAAAAAGCAACTTCTTGTACTAGCTTGGTTACAAAATCTCATTACTAAATTTTGTGTATTACCGCTACCTTCTATTGTGTTCAAACTCTCTTTCCACGTAGGGAAATTCAACTTCAGACACTTATTCATCACCAAGCAGTGAGGAGCGAGGTATGTTGGAGTTTTATGTATTAAATCTACATGGTACTTCTGCATCACTTTGGCCTCGGAGCTGTACTACTTTCATATGGTATTCTAATGGTGGTAGAGCCTCGCTGAAACTATTATTGGTTTCAGCATGAATGGGTCGGCTCGCCCGGGGTAGTACCATCCTCTCATAGAAAACCGACGTGAAGTAACAGTGCTTGCATTGTTGCGTTTCGTTCGGTCAGTGAGAGCGCCGGAGACCCATCTCCCCTCCCCTCTCCTCTCTCCTCTCCTTTTCCCTCCCCTAACCCTTCCCTCCGAAAGATGGCAACGCACTTACGACTCCTCTGGGGCTGTTAGTGTGCATGGATGGTGGTGATCACTTAACAGCAGGTGACCCACCTGTTCGTTTGCCACCTATCACATAAAAAAAAAAAAAATTTCATTCGCTCGAAAAAATAAGAATACCGCATGCACAAATCTAACTACCAGAAATTTCACATCCAAATTATCCATAATAGAAATAATCGTAGAATTCAACCACTTGAACATATCTCCTCCTATGGGATCTCCTACTTGATGCCGTCCCTCCCTAAAGTAAACCTAAACTATACATTTGTAACACATAAGATAGAATAGACACAAGAGAAAACTTAGGGGTAATCATATGTCGTAGAATACTTGATATGTATCTACGTGTTTTACCAGAATGACTATATGACGAAGTTAGTAGATCGTTAAGATAGTATATGGTAGATATCCTCCGTTACGATCCAAGACAAAGCGTCTTGGGTTGAAATTTCTAGCCTGCTGGAAACGGCAGGCATCCCTTACACCTCCGCTGTGAATACCGCTGTAGGTATTCAGGTGAAGGTAGCCACGTCCACCGCCCATCGTGACCTCACTCGTTTCCTTCGGAACAAACAGTGGGGTTATTTCACGCACTCTCTCGAAGAGGAGCGTAAACTACGGGTTGTGATCCGTAGGGTTCCTTCTGAACTCTCGACTTATGACATTTCCGACGACCTCAAAGAACAGAAGATTCCTGTTCGCGAGCACGTCTCGTGCACCGGCAGCGTCCGCACCCGCGACTAGCGCACCCCCCGCCCCTACCGGGCCCCTCAGGCTCCGTGGGCTCCTAAGCCCGTGTCCCAGCCCATTCCCAGACCTCCGGCGGCTAATCCTTCACAGGATCACCCCGCCTATTCCTTCTCCCTATCGAGTATTGACTACACAGGTCAACTACTCATCTTCCACGAGATCTTGGAGATCTCGGCATACGAAGAAACCGCCCAAAATCCTCTTCTAGGATCCGTCACTGCAATACATAGGTTTCCAGCCATCGCGGCTACATTACAACGGCTCGCGCGCGCAGCTGTTCAAAATAAATAACTCATATAAGATAGAGTGAATCGCGTATTTACGTCTATCTTCCCCTAAAAACGACCGTTCAATAATAATAATTTTTGTTATGTCTATTTTTAGATTTCGGCGCCGTCGCCGTAAAGTAAATTTAAATTCGATCTTATTAAATGCGTGTTGCGCCCGCGCTTTTGTAATCGATCCTTTTTAGTTCCCGCACACATCGCGGTTCTCAGTAATATTTCGAGCCTAGGTCGTCCCCGCGCGGAGCCCTCGTGATATTATTTTCGCGATATAGTGACTCATCTACATCACTTGAACACACATATGAGATCATCTCTCTCACACACGTGCACATACATACACATGGTGGGAGGGTTTTGTTTTTTTTCCCTCAACAAACTGAATCGAATAGTTTTAGTTCGTTTCATTCCGATATACACGTATTCATTTGTGAATCATGCAATTTCGACTGTATGGTTCACAAATGTATATATGTATGAATAGCTTAGAACAGTTAGCTAGGTCAGACGCGACTTTTTCCAGGTAACATCCCAAACCGAGGTGCGCATGCGCCCTTGTGTATGTTACCTAAAAACCAAATCGGCTGAGTGCCTTAAGCGCTCGCCTTAGTAGTCCGGTGAAGCTGTAAAGACCCTACAGGGTCAATAGCGTAGTCAGTTCGAGAAAAAAAAAATAAAAAAAATATGGTAGATATATCAAGAGATCATCTTAACAGAATGGACCTGATATCATTAGATCTCAAAACAACTGAACAAGAATCTTACCCGCAATATCTGAATTAGAACCGAGAATAATTCGGTTAGTGTCGAGGGTCACGCTGGATTTTTAACGTAACGATAACTCGCGTGGTTGCCACGGGCGGCATAGTGACGTCGCACGCGTCGATAATTTTCCTATCGATTATTGACACTAATTTAATTTACATTTCTAATCGAATATATTAATTTTTTTATACTTTATAGGTTTTAGTGTTTGACCACAACCTGATGTTAAATGACGTGATTTAAAATGAAGAATACTCTAAACCTAGAGCGGACTGGCTCTCAATTACAGCTGCCGGAATACAGTCAACGTCAACAGGTGCTTGACGATAGATTTTCAACTGGAGGGTGGTAGCTAGTCAGGCGGACTTAGAAAAACCCCTACTACCATGATTCACTATGTACAAATTGGTACCGATTAGAACGAAAATCACAGAACATATATAAACGTATACAAAATATGTAATTTATTTTTTCGTATAATTCTAACTTTACCAAGCATATATATGATATAAAAAATAGTTTTTGCTAAATATATAAAACAAATATTTCAATTGATTTATGTGTGTTTTATTGTTTTTGTAACACAAAAGGAAGTTCCATGAAATTTTAAGCAACATTTAACATAGTAGAGTAAAACTATTCCTTTCGAATCGAAATATAACTTAAATGAATTACAAGGTTGCAGTGGCAGTCAGCTGAACATCTACTACATACATACGATCATTTTTGTATTACCGTTGTTGAATGCAGATCATGCGAAGAATCACTCTACCAAAAGATCACAAATGCCTTAGTGCGACGATATCGTAAGAGCAACGTAGACGATATATACCGATAGCATAAAATAGAGACAAGTTCTATAAACTAAGGGTGATCTACACCTCTAGAGGAAGATATAGATTAAAAGAAAAGGAAGAGGTTTAAACATGAATCTTATCCCATGGACTGTCCAATATCATAAAGGTTTAAGCATCAATACCGTCTAATGTAGACTGTATGATGAACAGATCAACAGACTGTTGACAGCATAATTAGAAAAAAAAAACGAATTTATGACATAATTGGAAAAACTTGACCAATAACAAATTATGTAATGTTAAAGTATAATAAAAAAAGATGATTACAAATTTAATAGCATGCTCCGCCATTTTGAGATATGGATCTTAAAAAATCAGCCGAGGGGTCAAAAGTGGGGTGTCTATTGACCACGTTTAATTAAGTAAATAATGTTATTCTATACAGAGTCATTGTTGATATAACAGATTCACATAATTTTTAATATTACTTGTCGATGATCAGACATCACTATACCGTCTATGAGGCGCGTAAATCGATGCGCGTGCGCGCCTCCGGCCGACGCTAGCTCTCGTAACTCGCGCCGCACCGCCCTCTTTCCTTAAGACTCCCTTGTATATATATTTTTATACTTATATTTTATATATTATATAACTTAAGAGCCATAAAAAATATAATGAAATTGAAAAAACAACAGGTTCGTACGACACGATAAAAGTGAACATTTTGCTTTACAGGCAAAATATTATAATAAAAAATACAATAAAACTCCATGCTACGGTCATACTGTCTCCTCCTTTGGCGGAGAAGGCTGTTATGAGGTTCTCCCTCGCGGGCCCTCTCCGCCGTTTACTTCTGCGGGATGACCTCCTCGCAGGGAGGCCATCGCATTCCATGTTGGTTCGGAGCTGCCAGAACATACCTATAGTTGCTACAACATGAATCCGTACATCCAATCGTGTATATAGTTACTTATACTTACTTTATATTTCCATACTTTATCCCTTCATAAAGATACATTATTCAAATATACATTTATATATATATAAAATACGGACCAACGAGATTTATTTTCTACAAGGACCAAGTTATCGGTGGTCATGGCGGCATGGAGAGGAATTTCGTCACAATACGTACAGTACCAAGCAGTACTGCCTTCTGGAACGAACGTTTGGTGCAGCTACCTAATAAGAGTTTCTTGAGGTATTGGTTGAAACTTGAGAATGAGTTTTTTTTCTTTTTCTCGAACTGACTACGCTATTGACCTGGCAGGGTCTTCGCAGCTTCACCGGACTAGATTGAGAATGAGACTGTGGACTAAAACAACTATTAACACAATGATTACTGACTACGCGGCCCACATATCAACAACCTCACATTAAAAAAACCAAACTGGATATGAGTGGAATTCCGAACCTTTTTAATATTCACAAAAATACAAATAACCATTCATAACACGTTTATTGTTACGAAATTAACACTTAAATGTTTATTGTCACAAATTGCAGAACTCGTTCAATCGTCACGTTTTATTTATCTGAGTTGGGATCGATGACAAAATGTTTTCAAATTTTATACAAGTGTACTTGATTATTTATTATATTCATATTGAGATATTATTGTTAAGAGTTGATAACAATGCGTTAGATTAAATATGAGTTGGGAATTTCAACGAGGTCATTTCTAGTATTTATAATGTTACTAGCTGATCCCGTGTATCGAATTTATAAAATTAGGAAGTCCTGATGATACCATACTTTATCTTCATAAAACACTAAGGGCTAAATATTATTATGTAGAGCGTCATTAAATATCTAATGAGATTTTGGTCAACTCTAAAATATAAAGTATAAAAAAAAACAAATTACGTGTTATACTTAAGGAGCACATATGTAGGCGTTGATGTCTTTTGTTTAGAAAGTTTTACTGACATTATATTAAATGTTTATTGAATACTAGCTGACCCACGTAACTTCGTCTTCGTGAAATCGGTAAACTACCGTTCCAACTGTATTTCCAAAATCGAAAACTCTTAAAATACCTAGAACTCTATTACAGCGTCTCTCGCCGTTTCCAATTGTGAAACCAAACAATTCAGGGACTCATGCAAACACATACCTAGTTGGTTTAGTGAATGACTTACACATATTTGGAAGAAATTTCGATATGCGGACGTAAACGCTGACTCGGTAATATCAATAAAATCGTTTGTTTGAAATTCGAACGACCGTTAAATGATCTGAATATTGTTCATACAAAAATATAAAAATAGTGAATAAAAAATGGGAGGGTGAGTTTACGAGAGTGAAAATTTGGGGTTATAGGTATTTATTGATGAAAAATTAAAAAATATAGAAAAAAGAACAAAATCTGGATACGGACACCCTAATCACCTAGATGTATAAAAAATACTTTACGACGTATTCTCATACAGGTACCAAATATACACTTAAGATTTCATAAAAATCGGCCCAGCCGTTTCGTTATTAGATCACTAATCTATCTAAATAAAAATCAATTGCCGATTGTATGTACACGCATCACTTAAGAATGGCTGCACCCATTTGGATAATTATTTTATTGTCATATTTGTAATTGTCAGGAGAAGATGTATAAGAGAAAATGTTTGAAAAATTGTCAAAAACAGTGAAAATTAATTTTAAAAACATCTGCATATGAAAAAGTAACTGAATCATTAAGACAGAATATCTTATGCAGTACTTCAAAAATATTGACAGGTTAAAGTTGTGTGGTTCAGCTGCCAGTTTATTTCATTACGTGGTCGAACTAGAGTAAACGGAAGGTTTGGTCTAACTTTCTTAGTCAGAACACCTGTTTGAAGCCAGGACGGGCAGCTACTCTAAACATATAAAAATACAGTGTCATGATGCTTGTCCACGACGAACTCCGAAAGTGCTCAACTGATCTTCATGAAAGATGGCATTTATGTATAATTCGGCCCAACTTGAGACATAGGATTATTTATATATTAACGATTAATGGCCTCAATATTTTAATAACAAATTAAATGATTGTCAATGTTCATTATTGTTATTAATTGCAAGTTTCATCAGTCTCGAATAGATGGCGCTTTAAATTAGCTTGTTGATAGAATACTGTAGGACCAGTTGTTATAGATATCTCATAGATGGCGCCACGTTTTAATTTTGAATTTCCTTTTCAACTCCAGTTTATTTTATGATGCACGTGTTCTGTTAATCCATTTACCAAATACTTTATCATAATTTTAATTCAACGTGTGGCCACAGCAACGCGTGGCCGGGTCAGCTAATAATAAGTAATAGCTCAGTATCAATATAAATTATACATATACTTTGTAGGTGGTAGAGCCACGCTGAAGCTATTACTGGTTTCAGCTTGAATGGGTCAGCTCGCTCAGGGTAGCACCACCCTCTCAAAGAAAACCGACGTGAAGTAATAGTGCTTGCATTGTTGCGTTTTGTTTAGTCAGTAGGGAGCGCCGGAAGCCCACCTCCCCTCCCCCCTTCTCCCAAACACAGACTGGCTATGCATTTGTGACTCCCCTGGTGTTGCTATTGTTTATGGACGGCGGTGATCACTTAACACCAGGTAACCCGCCTGTTCGTTTGCCTCCTATGAAAAAAAAATGTATTTTTTTTTATCTTAGTCAAGTTTATGTCCACCTAAAGCTATATAACTTGAGTACCTATTAATTCAAAGATTACAAGGATATCGGCATCTTTGTCTACGTGATCGAAAACTTGTATACTTCTTAAAAAATATAGATTTCATTGTAAAACATTCTGAGAGCATTTCGCCTTAAATCGTGCGCAGGCGCAGGATCAGCGGGGCGGGTCACAGTCTTTAAACACGAACCCACTGACTCACGTAAATACTGTATTAATTAATTTGTACCGACAGAACAAATAAACCATTAACTACTACATGATTTTAGAAAATTTATTTTGAATTTTTTCATGTTTAAACTTTAATTAGTTTGCAGAGGTTGTGGTGGTTGAGTGGCTGGCGGTATATTAATTGGATGTCAATAGGTTCGAATTTCGATTTGCACCCATGAATTTTTCAAGATTCGTGTTCTTTTATTGTCGGTCCACGGTCCAGGAAAACATTGTTAGAAATCCTGAATCTGAGAAATATTCTTGTAGTATCAGCATATAGGTGAAAATACAGAGCTATAGTTTGCTCTGTATTTGAAATTACTAATACTTCGTAACGATTAACACATGTACCTTCTCTTGGGAAGAGGTCTTTGATTCAAATGCAAGCTAAAAGCTAGCATTTATTACTATAATCGGTTTGCTAATAAAGTAGTTTATGACGAGTGCGGATTAAAATATTATATATTCTAGTAAATATATTTCTTACAATTTACATTTTATAGTAAAAAATACCAAATTAACTTTCGAAAAATATAAAAAATTACTTTCAGTAAAGGTTATAAACGTTATGTAAGACGGAAGTACGAAACACGAAATCAGTTATAATTTTCAATGATAGGGCCATAATACCCATTGTAACTAACTACAATCATGAAATTCAAGGTTCTTCCGAAAATAATAATATGTCCCACTTTATGTCATTAAATACATAATATATTCAAAACGGTTTTTTAATCTCATTAAATATTTTATTGACCTTAAAGTTTTCCTCATTTTTATAAAAAAAACTTTTTCATATCAAAATATAAAATTACTGCATATTTGAACTGATAATACGAACGCTACACTATCATAAAGTAAGTTCCCCGGCAGAGATAACAAAAAGCGAGTTAACAAAAAGCGATCATAGCTGGTGACGGCACGACCGCGACCCCCGACTCGCTAACATCGACTAGCTGATTGTTTTATTGTCTTTCATGAATAAATTACATCATGAATACAATCTATGGGATAGTAACTTAGCTTTTTATAATTCCTTATTAATTTTTATCGATTTATACGTTAAAATTTCACCACAATCGTAAATCTTATCTGATTATTTGCCGGAATATTCTACACACTAAAAGACTTAAAAAGACTTAAAAGCCCATTAATTATGCCAGGGATTTAGGGGCAGGAGGGGGTCAATCCAAATGTCGTTAAATCTCATATTGGGGAGAGAGTGCTTCGATAAATATCACGTAATTTTTTTCAGACAACTATAGTGTAAAAATCATATTAATTTCAAGTAAAACATGCTTTTAGACTGACATATGCCGAAATCTCCCAGAACGCTTTTATTCATTAAAACCTATGAATAGATGTAAATTTATGTAGTTTTGATATTTTGTAATGTAAAAAAAAAAAAAGTAAATTGTTTTTTTTTTAAATAATCCAATGCATTTATACTCAGAATGCTATTTTTTGAAGATCTCACGTGACATTAGTGGTGGGCACAGGGGGTTTGAAAAAAATCTCACAAAAAATAAACAAGCAATTAATTGACGACTGCTTAGCCTTAAAAGAAGTTAGATTTTAAGTATGAATGTCAGATCAGAAGAACTGGTATACTTCAACGGATATTCCTGTTAACTCGACTTTGTAGTATTGGTTAGGTATTAGAATAGTTGTATTAGAATATAGTTGGTATTAGAATGCACGTCGGCCGTAGTAGTAAAGAGAGTACACCACTACTAAATAATAATCGCTGCGAATAAATAATTTAAAGTCATGTTCGAATATTTTTATACTAGCTTTTGCCCCGCGGCTTCTCTAACTTTAATATAAATTTGACCTATCTCACGGGGAAAAGTTTTTTCTGGACGAAAGGTACCCCTATGTCCTTTTCTGTCCCTGTGACAGCGTGCATGCAAAATCCCATCATGATCAAGGCGTTACTTGTGAATTTGATCGTAATCAAACTTATATTAGATCTGCACTATCGTTGGTATCTACTCTGTCATATCAACTCTTATTCTTGGTTAGATAATATAGAGGGAATTTCGAAAATAATATTATACGTTATAATTTTAGAAACGATAAATACACTATCATTATCAAATCAACCTATAAGAGGCCAACTGCAAGGTTATAAGGCTTTTCTCGAAGGATGGTATGAGCATTATCACCACGCCAGCCCACGACGTATTAGCGATTTACGACTCCGAGAAATTCACAAATGTATATTTTCTTAGATATAGTAGAACTACAGAGAACATTTCTCAGGTTTCCTTATACTTTTCTTCAGAGTCAGCCGATAGTGTTATCACTTTATATTAGTAAATGTACGCGAATTCCGAAAAGTTCGTTGGTACATGCCGGGGTTCGAATATGTGTATATCCAATTGACATTCCGCTTTTCAAACCACTCAACCACTACGACTACCAACAAATCTGTTATAATCATAACGTATAAAAAACGAAATTCTTATTGATTTTAGATAACAATGGTAACAAATTACGTACCTACTGTTTTGACCGAATAAAATCAAGTACCAATCTCTTAAACGAAAACGAACTACACCGAAAACGGACTTTAAAACCCCGATTCGTAGATTTCAACCATTATTACGAAATGCGATTATTGCGAAATTGCATTATGGTATAGCAATAATTGATCCGTTATATTTCGAAGCTATTCCGTTTAATGTCAAATATGATAAATCGCAATTGGTCAGTACAGTGCGTTTTTTAGGACAAAATAAAATGAGCATTTTACGCTTAGCGTGCTATATACGAATCGCAATAATTCTCATCTTTACTCTATGTATTTATCTTTAATGAGCGTCCTTCATAATTATCAAACAATTCCACCAATCAATCCTGTGTAGGTAGATAATGATATAAACGAAAAGATCTGAGTCATCCTTGCGGTTTGCAGATACCTATAAAAAGTTGCACGCGCGAGTATGCGCGGGTCGTCAGACTTGTCATAGTATATAAAACAGAGGCCAGGCAATAATGAGTATGCTTGAATGGATATATTATCGCTGTCTCCCAGAGATAAATGAGTATAATAATTACTACAGAAAAATTGAATTCTTCAATAATACGCTCGGAGTGAATAAATTTTATATTAAATGCGTTTAATGTACTAAATGTAAACGGCAAATCAAATAACAAATTCGAAATACTATTTTCATATAGTTCGAAACAAAATGAATGTCTACACTTATACAACATTCTAAGTATAATTGTTCTTTATTATGAGGCAAGTTCCAAATATAACCAGTATAATGGAAATAATATATATATATATATATAATAACCACTCAACTTTAATCGGAAAAGAGCTATTTCTGAAAAGTAGCTAAAATCATGTTAACGCGAATAAACAAAAATAAATACCAATCTACTAGTGTACATACAAATTATGGTTTGACACATCTACGAATTCTTTTACTCTATGCCAATATACGCAGCAGTCCTTCACGATTTTCTCACATTAATGTGGACGTTTGAAATTATAGGCTTTTGATTTAGCCAATTAAAACTTTTAGCGGTTCGTTACGTACTCCTAGGGGGACTCCAATTAAAGGAGATTCATCGTCGTACGTCGACTGAAGGCTACGCTTTTTACAACTTTCTTTACTTTTTATAAGACTTAATTTGTATCGTGTGTACGGGGACTAATAATGCGGTCGTGCCATTTGGAACAAATTAGTGACGAGCTTGCATGCGTTTTACCGTTTTATAATTATTACTACATATTATTGATAACCAGTCAATTACTAACTACAAAGTGTTACGTTTATACCTTGTAGCTTTCCCTGTGATATTCATAAGCAGGCGTCGCGACGGCAACTGTTAGTGATTTTTTATAGGTTTCAGCATTTGACCACATTTGGCGTAAAATGACGATGTGACTCAATATGGTCAACACGATAAGATATATATATGTGTTTTGCGAGAGATTTTCAATTTGAGAGTAGTAGATAGCCACTTGGGTGTTATAAAAGGTACTGTCACAATCATAGTGTTCATAATAAAGTTTTCCTTCTCCCAGAGCTCAGTGAGTGTAGGTTTCGAAGCTACGGCGCTCTTGTCTGTATCCGAACTGACTGGCCCTTTATTCCTATAATAATATTAATAAATGCTTCAGTATTCATTTTATAACACAACTATTTTCTTGACTTGTCGAGTGAAAAAAAATAAAATTTATTTATTTAATTTTATCACGTAATAAACGATTTTTACTATGATTTTAAAAACTTTATATTTTATTTGTTGATTTATGATACCATGCGAATTTGTATGGAACTAAAAACTCGACATGTCACAAATTGGTAGAACAATATATAAACAAAGTACAAGATACAACAAGATATAAACGAAATTATTTAGTTTAGTAATAATTACATATGTCTTCAAAATAAAATATAACATATGCAATAACCTATTTGGGTTGATATATGTATAAACATAGTTTAGTATTTCCATCATATGTTATTTCAAATCAATAGAATGTAATAACTGTAAAGTAACTTGTAATAAAATTAGTACTAATGTATGAAAAAATTAAATTAAAGAAATGAAAATTGTTTACCAAGACAAAATGCATTACGTCGGTATTTACACGTATTTATTTACCTCGATTCACTATCATACAACAAACACGTTATTCACTGAGTTTAAACTTTACGCTGTACTTCTAATTTAGGCTAAAATGCACTTTTCAGTTTGTTAATTGAAAATTGTAATAAGTTGTAAATATAATAAAGTTTATTTTATTACCAATTAATTCCAGGCAAAAAGCTTTTCTTATGATGATAACTCGATAACTAAATAATATTTAACACCTAAACACATAACTGGCGAGCTAATTACATAATAGTTAGTTACGCGCGAATCCGCTACCTCTCGGCTCAATATAAAGTCTTACTACCACTGTGCTACGAAACCTTACGTAAAATATAACGGAAGGCCGGCAAGAACGCTCTGATATGGAATCGAATACAAACTGCAAAACAATTACTGACCTTGAAAACTCGGGAATAAAATTTCTAATACGGATATACAGCGGTTTCGTGGAAGCACTCAGCGGTGCCCCCGGGTCTCCATTACTCAGTACGGATACCGGACCACTGACAGCGCACTCACCCGGTGAAAACCGGACTCTACTAACACGCGTACTAGAAAAACCGACATGTACAATCTCACAAGCGGTTTTCCCAATTTTATTAGTGTTAAATTTGACGGATGAGGTCGACAATTCAGCAGTCAGCAGTATTCTCTACAGTTTCTTCTGATACCGAAGCTTTTTTTATTCAATAGTACGGCAAGTATTAATATGACGGATAATATAGCTGTTCTATAGTGGTTCCAACTCAATCAAACAAAATATAGTGGTTTTTCTTATTACGGTCTCTTAGTGTTTTTAGCAAACAGGCAGGACGGCCCATCTGATGGTAAATAGTTACCGTTGCCTATGGACAACTGCAATACCAGGGGTATCACAGTTGCGTTAACGGCCTAGAAGAGCGTGTTTCAATCCCTTTAAAAAAATACCCGTATCATAATTCTGGGGAAATACCGTACCAGATTATGAACAGAATATAGAAGCCACTAGACTACGATATCATGAAAAACGCTACGATAAAACAGTAAATGCTCGGTGCAATAAACAAGACGGAAAAAAGGGTAAAACCGCCGCGTTGGTGCATCGCGAGTGCCGCGGCCGCGTCGGTCAAAAAGCGCAATTGTCGGGTACAATGCCGCTGGCGCAGATCGGCTCGTGTCGCGCCCGTCGCATTATAATGAAGGCGGGTTTTTGTCGCGCGACAGCGTGGGACTGTCGCGACTCGCGACTACTATCGATGTTGTCTCGCGCCCGCCGCCTTACACTCTACCAATACTACTTTTTTACATCTAAACTATTACACCCGGAAACGTTATTCACCTGCCCGATACGTTGTTTACTAATCTATATTGCGCGCGTGTCCGCCCACAGGTTATTCCATAATGTTTCAATAATTCCATGTGATAATAACATAAATAAAATTGAATGTCAATTTAAACCATTTATACTTTGTTGTATATACACTAGAGAACAGCCACTGGGAACTCTAGTCTTACCTGTTGAGAGTTTTAATTATCCTTAGTCAGTCCTTAACATTTGATAGTAGATTTAAACATTTTTTTCTTTGGAAATAAGTCACCTGCCCAGATATAAATCACCCTATTTCGGTAGTTAAAAATTCATAACCTGCGCGTTATGTTTCTATAATTCTGTTTATACCCTAAAATGCGAAAATAGGATACATCATTCTTGCCATAAAAAGTGAAATATAAGTGTCTGTCTGGGTCTAGTAGTATACCAACATGAATACTTGTATAGTTAAGTATTTATACTAGAGGACTCCGTATAGTATATAGTTTAAAAGCACTTTCATATATAAATAATTTAATACATATAAGCTAAAGAAGTTTCAATTCCTCTACGTGCATACACTGATGCACTCATTATTATTTTTTATTATATTTTAATTAATAATATTATACAAGTCAATGTGTTAGTTCTTCGTCAACAACGTTGACATGCACAATCAAATAGCGTGGAAATAATAAGCGCAAAAAATTCATTTTTACCTGTGTTTAATAAATGGAATGGTTGGAGCAGTAACGACTGTATCCTTATGAACGTCAAACTTATGCGTAATAAGTATGAATACTACTCCCTTTTGAGATTTGCGACAGCTTAACATTAGCTTTCGAAAGCGTTCAGCAGTATCTGAGCTTCTTTCTGAATGTGAGAATCGAAAAAAAAACAGCCAGTTTTAAAATTGTTCGCACTTCTCGGCCGATTTTTTCTCCCGCAAACATTCCCGGTGTGAAATCGTCACAGATCAGACGATGCGTCCGTCGGTTTTTCTCGTCGGCAACGCGTCACGTAACACGTGGCGTGTCGAACCGATCAGCTCGGCCGTTTTTTATATCACAATCAATTTTCGAAATCACACACAATCTAAGGACTCCTTCACAACGGGTTAGGATCAAATTTATTTCACTATTAATTTATTTATTCACAGTTTTGGATAATGCGACATTCAACTGTCCGATGTATAATATAATAACAGTAATGAGAAGGAGCACACTAGACTAAAAATCTAAAATCCTTTATCACATTGATACAACTTATACTAATACTGAAGAATTAAATTATGTGACATTAAATATTGATAAACATTTGAAAATGAAACAAAATAGAACAAGAATAAATGAAAATGAATTAATTAAAAACTAAAGTTAACCTATGGAAAAGCGAAGAAGTTAGCATATATAATCAAGAATGTTGAAATAGTTTACTGAAGGTGTACTTAATTTGGTAGGGATATCCCATACAGTTGTACCTACTACATTTCTTACGTTCAGATTAGTTCACGATGTCTTCCTTCAATGTCAGCCAATAGCGCCACCAATTTAGATTAGTAAATGTGTGCTGATTCTGAAAAATGCTGGTGCATGCTAGCGTGCAAACTTTTCTTTATTTCTATCACTAAGATAGTATAATACAGTGTATATCAAGGCCGCCATAACAGCATCGACTGGCTTTGCATTGTATTAATATATGCATTGTTTTTGGACACTGTTTACCATCAAGTACAGGGCAGTCACTTTGTCGTGCTGTTAGAAAAATACATACCCACCGCAAACATTCAAAAATATTTCCAGAATGCGCCTGTGACTGCATGCCTGTTTGGTATACTGTCATCAATTTCAAAATCGAAATTACTTCATTCAAAAGGTCCTAAGCAGGCCCTTATGAACGTCAAAACTACCACCGGTTCATAAAACAACCCAGTCATCGAAAATACCGGTAAGAAACTCGGTCTGGTTTATATTTTCATTATACATATTGCTACAAATATAGATCGTTACATTCGTTTCGATGGATGCACAGAGAGGAGCATAATTTCTAGACGTCACTATCGTTCGTATTTAAAACTAGTCTCAGCCCGCGACTTCGTCTGCGTGGAATAGTTACTTTGGGCTAACGCTAACACGCAGCGGAAGAGCTCAAGAGAAAAAAAAACAGATTTTGAAACATTCTTCCTTGGTGCTCCGCTCCTATTGGTCTTAGTGTGACGATAACCTATGATCTTCCTCAATAAATGAGCTATATACCACTGAAAGAATTGTTCAAACTGGACCAGTAGTTCCTGAGATGACCCCTTACAAACGTCACAAACTTTACCTCTTTATAATATTACTATATATACAGATTTTCTATTAAGTCTGCAGTTATAAGCAGTAATAAAAGTTTTAGCTGTGTTTTTACGTCTTAATTATGGACATTTTTAATTTACTATTAAGTGTTACAATTGCTGCTTAACTCCCTCGGAGAAGCGTAATGGAATATAGAATACTGCCAAAAGTCATCTATCTACTAGTAAAAATCTCGTCAAATCAGTTCATCCGTTCTGGAGATTACTTTGAAAAAATAAAATGCACTGCAGTTTTACCTATACGCATTAATTAATCGCCTGTCGTATTTAATAACATGGATTATGTAAAGTTCCCAAAGGCTGTTTAAAATGTATATCGGAGTTAGCCCTAGAAATACTCGAGCCCAAGTGAGCGCGCCCCATTAGCGGTAAGGGCCTATTGTGACGGTCACAATAGTGCCGGAGCCCACTTACCCGCCGTTTTTCGACAACTTTATCCGAATCAATAGGTCGTTAAGTTCTTCGGATTTTTCACTGTACGGAGGTGTGAATTTTAAGGGGGTTGGTGGAAAAAAGGAGATTTATACCGGCAACTATGTATTGTTTCGAGTCGGTAACGATGTACACAGAACTCGCCGAAATACGTATACGCAATGCTCATAATGAAACAAAAACACTTTATAGGTTAAATAATGCAAACCTCACGATGCTGTTTCTAATGTGACTCTTAGCTGTGAGTCCATATTTGAGCAGTGATATTATAAGCAAAAAGCCGTAGAAGCGTTGCCTACACGGTATTTTGACAAAACAAATGGCACGATAACGTACACATACGTAAAGTAATATTGTAACGTCACACCGTCTTAGATAAAATGTGGAAGTAAGACGGCATATTCTCAATATCGGTGGTGAAAAAGAAATAGTTATATGTTCTTTGGATACGGGTTGACGGGGCAGCCGTCAAAATTAAGCTAGTTAGCCAAGTTTTAATAAGGCGTTGTCGAAGCGCTTATGACTTATCTACAGCTTTTTACTTATAATATCATTCTATTTCAGTATTTAATGTTCATATATGTATATATGAGCTTCTTTGTTAGTGTAGTAAAAACTAAGTTTTATTTTTATTTTCTTATTATTTAATTTAGGGGCTTTTGATTCATATCAGCCCCATCATAACCTAATTATACTAATGTTAAAGCCTTTCATACATCTTCTTTTATAAAATCATCTTTCACTCATTTCACATAGCATTTCAGCAACCTCACTCGAAGGTTTTGCTAAAATACTATGGAAGATGCCGACATCCAGTTTGTTTAAATTACATTTTTAATTTTTATTCTAACATTATTGTTCCTGCCACATTCCGTCAGAAAATGGTGAACGTCATCTATAATTCCGGAAGTTGTACAAAATGGTGAAGGACATTTTTTCATTAAATATTCAAACTTTTGTGACGGATAATGTCCAGAACGTAACCTATCTAGTAAAACGACGTAAAACCTCTTCATTATTACATCACAGAACCATGGTATACGAGGAGGCTGACTCTGTAAAGTCTTGTACCAAAAACTAAGTTTAGTTAGGTCATATACCTAAATTATTATTGTTAATTGGATATTAAACAGAATCAAGGAAAAATATTGAAGGGTTGGTCAATATTAATCAACCAAGTTTCGGATCTTATAAAGAGCCTTGATTTTCTAAGATGACAGGTAAGCAGCATATGACCGTAAATATGTTAAGTTCCCCAACGTTTCTATGACATTTCAATTTACCTTCTAGACTATATATATTCCTATTATTATGTATGTATATAGTGGGATATTTTTTGACACACAAAAAATGTTAAATATTGATAATTATGTGTGTAATCTTTAAACCAGTTATTTTCATGTATTTCAAATGAGAAGATAATCGCGGTCAACTTCACTATTTGTAAAAGAAAATTACTATCAGTAAAAAATCATAAAATGTAACAAAGAAGTTTTTATTTATAATGGAAAACCAGAATTAATAATTTCAATTATTATATTATACAAATGACCATCATATTTGTTCGGGTATCATAATTACATATAATGACCCGGGATGTATGTATAAAGTAATTATAATTTATCTATATTATTTCATTTCAATTTAAATGACTATATAGAGTACCATTAACAAGCGCCAGCGATTTTCTGTGTGCTGGTAGCTACGCTCCTAACTACGCACTTTTTACTGGAACTTTTTTTTTATTGTAGCACGGCAAAGTGACTGCGCTGTGCCTGATGGTAAGCACAATACAATCCAAAAACAATGGCGACCACCGAGTGACACAGTATCTATCGCCGGTCGCCGCTGTCATGCCGGCCTGCGAAAGGCTGGATATACACAGACTGATTCCGAAACGCGACCTGCAGAAACGAATCACTATAACGGGCATTTTTCACCATATACATGGTGGTTGCGACCCAGTCGGGCTGTAAAACCCTACCACCCCGCTTTCGCCATTGCCTCGTCCGTCATTCAGCAGGGTGCACCATGTGCAGGTGAGGTTGGCTTGGATGTCTCAAGTCTTCGATGTTATTCGACACCCCTTACACCCCAAAAATGTAAAAATGGAACTGTATGCGATATGCCAAAGCAAGATGGCTGTTTGACAGTTAACTTCTTATTTGAAATGCATTACCATCTTTTAAGTATCTCCTAATCCTTCATAACGCGGTCTGCTAACTTCATGTAAAGAAATGTTAATATATCTCCGCTGCACCACCTAGTAAAGTAATAGGATTCTAAAATGCAAACGTACCGATAAACACGTCAAAATATCCAAAGTGATTCGTGAGTTAATGAAAACTGCGGAGATCGTCAATGTAACAAGAGACAGCACAGTAAATTGGCATTGCGTACAAAGCTTTGTTGAGGACGTAGAAGAACCAAGAACTAACCGCGGTAATGTTCAGGCGGTCGCTCCCTGATTACATTTTGTTCAAACGGCAGAACCGCAAGTGAAAAAGCTTTACTCACGATGTTTTCCTTTACCGAAAGCTCCGTGTTTTTGTTATAGTATATCACAATCGATCAAATGTTTGCAAATGATATTTATTAAAGCTCAATTAATTTAAGTTATCTAAGAAAAGAACCGCTCCATTTTATTGCGACTAAACAATAATTTTGCACTTATTGCTTGAAAATACAAACCGATCCGTTAGTAAAAACTAGTGAGTAATTGATAGGGAAAGCAATAAAGCATCGTAAAGAATTCAATTCAAAATTCGAACAAATCAAGCAATCCAATCGACCAATAAAGCAGCTCCCAAGGGCGACATCAACATAAATCCGTGCTGCGCGAGCGCATCTCTTTATAATTATTCAAAATCCACCACAGGGAGCTATTAAGGGCATATAAATAGGGCCGTTAATAGTGTCGACATGGCAGACAATACCACTGCGCGCGCGCATATTATGAGTTAAATCGGATTATTTTGCGGTACAAAAATATTGGAATTTCCTTTATTTTAAATGCTTTAATATCTTGTTAGCAAAACCGAGCTAAGTTACTTAAGTGATTAATACACATTATCTTTATTGGAAAATGGAAATACCTACGGACATATGTTTTTTTAAACATCTCTTGCACTAGGTCTAAATTTCTATGTATTGGAGGACTTTACAAAAATTAATTAATACAAAACAAAACCAAACTCAGAACAGCCATTTGTGGATGACCCAAATATTTAATTAGACTATATGATAAAAAAAATCCATCATATGATATATAGCCGAGAAGAGATGATAAGTAAATTTAATCATAAGATTTATAATTCAAATTCAGTGCTGAAGAGGAATTGCGTGTTAAATAAGGTATACAAAATTTGGTTGTTGATTTCTCACGTAGTGTGAGTATGAGATGTGCGAATGAGATAGTATGCGAACGAACAGATTTACACTTCGTTTTTCTACAAACACGAATCCATATTCTTGCTACACTCCTCAGAGATATCAGTAATTTTTAATTTCGACTTATCGTGTGCATTAAGTATTAAAATACAGTTGAGGCATTCATAAGCATCGCTGATAGAAGCGAAAACTCAAGACAATGGAATTAATGTTTTTTTTTAAATCTATTATAGTCTTAATTATTTCAATTTCATAATTTGTAAATTTAATAATTTACAACATTAACCTGGTTATCACATCTAGTTTCACTCCGAGCAATAATTATATAAAGTTTAATAATTAGTCAAACAAATGATGGGCTGCAAAAGTTCAATACAATATATCAATATTACATGTACAGTGTACACAGGACGCTACACTATGCGTCGCTAACCTGGAGCACGCGCAATACGTCACGAGCATGTCGAGCTCATCAGTGACGCGAACCCATAAGTAATCTCCTACAAAAATTGCTCAACGCGGCTAAAGAACTAAAGAAGTTTTCACTTCAAAAAATCCATAATTCGCGAACCACATTGCATTCCTATGGGTACAAGCGAGCGAGTCAGTCGTAAATAGAGCAGTGTCACGCGCCTGTACATTGTACAAGCCACCACGGGAGTCAAAACTAGCTGTTCGAATCAGTGCATTAACCAAACTTTACTTATCAACAAAGGATACACATCCTTATCGCGTATGCATATAACTGAAAATAGAATGACTAAGTTAACACTTTTCCGAGCTCGTTGGTGTGACTTGCCAGGAGAAGAATGTCTAAAGTGATAATTCAGCTTCAGAAAACAATTACTCATAACGCGTTACAAGAAGGTTGATAATGGATTGGGGACTTTATTAGGGGTTGACGTACAATTTGACTCGCATTATGTTTATGCAATCCCAGGTACGGGATGAGTCATTTCGCGAAAGAACTATTACCACCCGTACCAAATAAGATACCTGTTGCTTTTTCATTCTTATAAGTTACGAAAATTAAACCAATATATATACCAGCTTTGAACCAATTTACATGATTATTTTTAAATCTCACATTTAGTCTCTGGTTAGTTTTTAGTTTAGGTTTTGTCACATTAGATAATGTATAAAACAAGTTATGATGTTAAAATTAAATTAAGTCGACACTATGCAATACTAGTACATGTTGCTAGACTTCACCTAAACTATTAAATACTAGCGAATACAAGACAGTTGAGGATTGCCTATAAATTACAAAAGAGAGTCGCTAGTCCGACAAATGTATCGTGTCTGTGTTTATTTTGCAGTTACCGCTTATGTTCGATTGAATTATTCAATGGAATTAAGCAGTATCTTCGTCATAATTAGATGTTTCAATCCTACTCGACATAAATATAGTCCTTCATAGACATAGTCCTTCGGCATTAAGTCCGCCATTGCGTATTTAACGCATAATGTGTAAATAAATAAGATTGAATCTCGTTGTTTAGGTAGTAAATATTATGTAAAAACGTCTTGCAATAAATAATAATATCTAAAGAAAGCCATATAATTTTAAAAAGCAATATTATAAAAGAAAACAGATAAAACATAATTTTGTAGTTCACGCGAACAGATTCGCGGGCATACCTAGTTTTTCATAATCTGTCTAAAACATTGAAAATACATTATACGTTTAACAAGTAAAATTATTAGGCTATCGAGGTAAATTTAAATTTGTCTCCTAATAGATATAATTCCATAAATGGTTATGCCTTTGTCCTGCGTAAAACACAGAACAGATAACTTGTAAAATCTACGACTGGCAAATGTATTAAAGACTTCTCTGGCGTTTGTATAATCTGTAGCGATTTATTTGAAGCCATATTTTAGTCTCGGCTCTAGTGAGTTACCCGTGAGCAGTTTACGATTCGCTGCAGCATAGATTTTCAAGTAACCTTCAGTCTATTTGTTAAAGAAATTATAACTTATAATACTGAGTTTTTAAAGTAACATTTATTTAACGAATACAGATTTCAAAATATACTTAAATCAAATTACCGTATAAATTACGGTTGCATATTTTTATTATTTATTTATTCCCAAAAGTTTATATTTTAAAAGTATGCAATGCAATACAATATTACAAAAACGTGCTGTTGTTCGAATCCTTGCAACTGAGACGGAGCTTCCGATGAAGGAAAACAACGTGATGATACCATAGTATAGGGGTGGAGAGAAAATCCATCATAGACTGTCAGGCCCCCGCGGGAGAGCCTGAGCTGAGTCGACCGCCAACTGCGTGCTGGGACGCAGCTGCCGGTGCCTTTCGGCGACTTTAACCGAATAAAACTCCACGACAACCTACGCCGCACTGTGGGAGTGTCACGGGACAGCGCGAGCATACTCTGCTACACCCCCGGCGACAGGCGTTTCCCACGCCGCACCAGGCTGAGGCAGACTGGTTGCGAAACTACCTCCCAGCCCACCAAACCCGTGCAATGGGAGTTCAGGGCCCCCACCCCTCCCCCCTGGGTTCGGCCTGCAGAGGAGAGGTAAACCCCTCCGCCATCACCCTACCGATGATTTTTTATCAAGGTTTACTCCTCCTCCGCCTCAGCCACCCTGACGTCCCCTACAGCCTTTTTTTTTTTTTTTTTTTTTTACGTGGAGAGAAAAATCCATCATGGACTGTCAGGCCCCCGGGGGAGGGCCGGACTGAACCGACCACCAGCCATTGTGATGCCACGCAGGGGTGGTGCCATACGGCGACTTTAACCGGCTAAAAACTCCACGACAACCTCCACCGCACTGTGGGGGTGTCCCGGGGTTGCGTTAGCAAGCTCCGCAACACCCCCGGCGGCAGGCGTTTCCCACGCCGCACCCGCTGAGGCAGCCCGGTTGTGAGACTGCCTCCCAGCTCGCCGAGCCCGTGCAATGGGAGTCCAGGGCCCCCGCCCCTTTCCCCCTGGGTCCGGCCGGCAGCGGAGAAGCAAAGCCGCTCCGCCGTCGTCCCACCGTTGATTTTTTAACGAGGTTTACTCCTCAACCGCCTGAGCCACCCTGAAGTCCCCTCCGGCCTACGCTAACCTACGCAACCCCCCCCCATCCCTCGATCCTAACCCTACCCTGCCTTACTCATTCCCTACGCCCGCCAACCCCCTGGACTTGCCTACCCACTACGTAGGTAGGCAAGCCAGAGGATACCTGCGTCCCCTACAGCCTAAGCTAACCTAGACATCCACCTCCTCATCCCTTGATTCTAACCCTACCCTACATGTCCTAAGTCTAACCCTTTTTTTTATAGTGGAGAAATCCTTCATATGATACACCTCTCGCTACCAGGGGATAACAAGAGGGTTATGCCAGACTCCTACTGGCTAAAACTCCACTGCCGCCTAGCGCATATTTGTGGTCCAGGGAACTGGGGTGACAGAAGTAAACTCCAGGGGTCCTAAGTTTAACCTAACCAAAGCGAGACAAAAAAACAAGATGGCATTCATTCAGCGACCGCGGTTTTTTTTATGTCATAGGAGGCAAACGGACAGGTGCCCACCAATGTTCTTTTCTCGGATCAGCTCTTTCAACATCAGCCAATAAATCTTCTTATATTGAATACTAGCGGGCGCGACAACGTTGTCCCGCCCTAACTATAAAAAAAATCTTGACAAATTATATACCTAAACCTTCCTCATGAATCATGAATCCTCCTCATTTATCACCAGTAGGTTTTTTTTTTATATCATAGAAGACAAACGGACAGGTGGGTCCACATAGGGTGGTGGGACAGGTTAACCTGATGTTAAGTGATCACCACCGTCCTTGCAACACTAGGGGCGTTTTTAATTCTCTTTATTAAAACAATAAAGAGTTACTAATATTCCGCTCTCTCTCCATTACTATTTTCAGATGTCAATTCAGGTACACCTCGGGCAAATCAAATCAAATGTTTTTTGTTTTGTTTGTTGTAGAAGTCCACTATATTTAACCCACTAATATTATTTATAAACCTTTGACATTCAGAGGTCCCTACCATATGAAATGAAATTAGATTAATATTAAATTGCTATTTTTTCAGGACGTAAATAAAAAAATTTGAAGTACAAATCGGGTCTCACAGATCACCGCAGGCGGCCTAAGGTCAAACAGATGGTATCGGATGACCGAGAGATCCCGAGGCGTCATTTAATTGCGGGCGCGGGGTTCGATTCCCGGCGAACGGGTGGGCGGTCGTGGCCGGCTTTATAAATTGTCCACGCGGTAGCTAGCCTGGGTGGCGAATGCTCTATGCCCTTGTTCAGTTACCGATGGGAGTTACAATATATGTAGACAACATTAACTTAACCTTGAAACGTTTTCACATGAAGGATTTGATACAAACAGATAGTAAATTATAAAAACTATTGCAGATAACATAAAATCAGTCCGTGTGAACCATAAAATTGTCTACCGCGTTATATATTAATATTGACGGGAGAAACCGGAACTGTCGTAACTTGCATTTTGGACTACATCACTTTTTACCATGTAGCCCAGTGAAGCTGTTAAGACCTTGCTTGGTCAATAGCGTAGTCAGTTCGAAAAACTTTTTACCATATTCTTGTATTAAAAAAAATACCGCTTCAAATGGTCTGGGTCTTTTTTTCCTATGACTAAATTTTTCATCGTTACTTCCTTGGTTTTTTGCCTAGTTTTAGCACTAAATATAAAAAAAAATGTCGTAACTAGGGTAAAATATGTTTTTTTTTTAAATAAATAGATACTACTTTGTTTATGTGTCACAGAGACTGCTTGGAATTGCTTGCTATATAAGTACATACCAATTTTCAACTTTTTATCTCTATAAATATTATATGAGTTATGAATTTTTGAAATATTTTTTTGGGATCGGTGTAAAGTTGGGTTTTTCACATTTCCACATTTTAATCGTTTAGTTAAAATATTGTAACATAATGTAATGGCCAGTTTCCGCATCTACATTTAGCGTTAAGATGGTAACTTAAACGATATCGTCATTTAATATCAACCGATATTGATATCAAATTTTAAAATCTACAAAGTTAAAAAAACATATGTATGCATTCATTCACCAACGAGATTTGTGCAACAATGCACATTACCAGCAACATAATTTCCATTCAACAGAATCTTATATTTCCTAAAATAATAACCAAGCCCGTTCCACATTGTAGGCGAACGTCCGCATACTTTATTTCACATGAAATCTTAAAAGAATGTGACGAAAATTAAAATGATTGCAATTATAACTTTAATATTAATTTTCAAGCACAATATATAAGTCTAAAAATCGTGATAGAAGTAATTTTGTCAATCATGTTACTTTGATTTTCATAAAATGTACAATATAAATACTAGAAGATTCCAGAATAACGGATCTAGGAAAAATTATGTTTGAAATACGGAGATGGCTCTTGAAGAAGAAGTTTGCAGATTTCTGTTTATATTTGGATTTTTGAGGAAAAAATAAATTCTAAATTTGAAACCTCCTAGCATATCATGCAGGAATTTAAATTTTTCATATAGGTAAATTCATTGTATAATCGTACAGCATTTAGATATATTTAAGGATGGGCAGACAGACTGGTGCATTTTCTCTTCTCAGAGTTATGCATTAACATAGAAAATAATGTATACTAATATTATAAAGCTGGAGGGTCCGTTTGGTTGAACGCGCTAATCTCGGGAACTACTGGACCGATTTGCAATATACTTAGCTCATTTATCGAGGAAGGCTATAGGCTTCAAAATCGCTTTTTTCCTTTTAAGAGTATCCGCAGCATTTTAAGAGTTATCCCAAAGTAAATATTCCACGCGGACGAAGTCGGAGGCAATAGTTAGTAAATAAATATGAGGACTCAGTTTCATACAAGGACGTTTAACTACAAACTAAAATAACTTATGATTATTTATATAAGAAACAAAATATAATAAATAAAAATAATTCCGTTTTAGTTTTAGACTGGTACATTATAAAAACCTGTATGGTTAAACACTCTGACATATAAGAATTCATCACAAATCTTGTTATTTATAAATATACAAAAACCGGCGAAGCGTGGGGTGGTTGCTATTATTAAAATATGTAAACTTCACAACGGATTGACATATAATGAACATTTTATCCACACATACAATTAAGACGAACTTCGCCGAGTATGTAGAGCTGTCATAACCTAAAAACCATATCGCTACACGACTAAAGTATTCCAGCGTTTCGTGCACGCGGCTCAGTACAAACGCGCGGCCCCTTTTGGAGCCCAATCGCGCGATCGCGGCACACGACCTAAAGATAAACGCAGACGCGATACCCTGCGCCGCCCGCCCCTCACAGCCAACACGCTCGTTTGGTGAACGGGTGCACTTATCTCTGAGAAAACCGATGTGAGATGCATTACTGAGTTGTTCGTTGGACGGATTTAAGATTAACAACTACATAATATTATTATAGCGTGACGGGAAACGGTACGTGGAGGTATCAACGAAATTATCTTTACATGAAAAATATACAAATAATTAAAATTGTATAGATAACTCGCACGCAATAGATTTAATATAACTAGGTACAAATGTGTCTTCACTAACGTCGATACGAGATATCAAATGAAAGTGACGCCCCTATAAATTAAGTACCGGGATATTACAGTAAAACCTCGGTAAGTCGAAACCCGATAAGTCAGAGCCCCATAGGTCGATCCTCGATAAGTCAAGTCTCGTTATGTCGAGTTTTAACCATTGAATCATTCTCTTCAAGTCTCAATACCTTCATTACTAGAAGTCTGAGCACTCGACTACTACAAACTAGAAATAAAGTACATAGTTTTTTTTTTCTCGAACTGACTACGCTATTGGCCCGGTAGGGTCTTCACAGCTTCACCGGACTACGACACATAGTTTTCCTTTATACTTAATAATATAATTAACTACTACGATGTCGAACATCAATGTTTCATTCTAAGATAGAATCTTCTAAGTTAAATTTGATTTCAAGTTTAAACTCTATAAAAGTAAGTTGTCAACTTTGGCAATATTACCGACAATAAGTACATTTTCTCAGAAGTGAACTCTACTTTAAACAATACCCTTGTAACAAGTTTTTTTTTCATTTCTGTAAAACCACATTAATTTAAATAGAAACGAAACCTCTGCAAGTCGGACACTTATCTGGCGATTTCAATGTTAGTAAATAATTTTTTTGTGACGAAATCTAAATGAAGTGTCATGTTATAAAAAAGCTCTCGGTAAGAAAATGCACCCTGGGGAATGTACACAAGATCTGCACCAACTAATTCCACTGTCTTTATTTCATCTCATGACTATAGTCCTCCATTTAACCGCACAAAGCGCATGACATCGCCATTTCTCGTGCGAACCGCATGCGTTGACTACGCGTGTTTTTCCAAAAATATATATTAAAACAGTCTTCAAAAGTAGAAATATTTTACTGAACGATCGCGTTACATCTTCAGCCCCTTCTCACTCGCTATCGGCTCTGACTGAAGCCAAGCGTGGCGCAGTATATATAAAAGAAAAGAAAACTTGATTCCAAAGTTCACGGCCATTCGTCAGTATAAAATCCCAGGTCGTCATGACACCGGCGCGTACCGCGTTGTCGCTTCGTCAAATATGTTCGTCGAGATATGACTAAGAGGATGTGTGCCGGGAAGAGACACCAACGGCAAATATTTGCGATGAGACGCCTTTCATACTTGAACAGCTAAAGTTATAATACAAACACACAATACTGAATACCATATGTTAATTTCAACGATTTTTTATAAATTGTAGTATAACATTTTTTTTTTCGAACTGACTACGCTATTGACCAAGCAAGGCCTTAACAGCTTCACCGGACTACTAAGGCGAGCGCTTAAGGCACTCAGCCGATTTTATTTTGACAACTAGCTCAAGGGTGCACGGCACACCTCGGCTCAAGCCATAGTGATGCTTGAACTTCAGCACAGCAAAATATGAAAGAACGGTGACCATCTATAGTAGTCGTTGCTGGATATACACTCGTCAAAAAGTGAGTTACAGTAATACACCATACCATCCCCTTTCATCATCATCAGTCTGTAAGAAACCTACTGCAGGGCAATAGACCTCTTCCCGAAGGAAGGAATGGGCATAATCACTACGAAAGCCACAGTTATATGTTTTCTCACATACAGTAGTACTACAAGAACATTTCAAAGGTTCAGGTTTCCTCAAGATATTTTACGTCACCGTCAGCCGATATTAAATTAAATTAATAAATGTATGCGAATTCCGAAAAATTCGTTGGCTCATGCTGAGATTCGAAACCACTATACCGCCGCGACTTTGCTTACTACTATAGAGCGGTTGATAACGAAACGTGGCAAGGCTAATCGTATTACTAATACGGGTGTTACAAGTGAATATATGGTGGTTGCAATCCTACCACAGTTACCGAATGCTACTGACATTAATAATTCGGGTTCAATTTAATTTATAGTCGATTGCATCCATTTCGATATTAATTTTTAAATAATTATCGAAGCTCCTGTATAAACGTATTCAACCTGATCGAGTTGCATTACAAAATAAGAATCAGGTTATATAACAAAATTTGGTGACTGGAAGTAATTTAAAAATCACGTAAATCCTAAACTTAAATCTATCTTAATCGAAGCGACAATGGCTCAGTTGCTAGTGGCTCAATGGCTAAGTCCGTTAGTGGATCCGCGGTATCGCAACATCAGAAGAGTCTCAAGTGCGTTGCCAGCCTGTATAGGGGGGAGGAGGGAGAGGAGACGGGGAAGTAGGCCTACGGCGCTCTCACTGACCGTACGAAACGCAACAACGGAAGCACTGTTACTTCATGTTGGTTTTTTATGAGAGGGTGGTACTACCCCGGGCGTGCCAACCCATTCATGCTGGAGCCTGTAATAGCTTCAGCTTGGTTATACCACCATAGGAATTCAGCTATGATTTAAAAAAAACATATAATTCGGTTGAATATTTTTTATATTAACAGGCAGAGCGTCATTGTATTTTCTAATATGCAAGTATCACTATATATTATAAAACAAAGTCCTTCGCTGCCTAATGCTGCCTAATCTCTTTGCGATATAACAAAACAATTGAACGACACAGACAAGGTCACGGGTATCAGCTAGTTAAGAAATATAATGAACTAAAGATTATCTTACAAACCACCTTTAATGATCCAACATCAAGATTGCGATATTGAATATAAGCAGTTTTAAAATACATACATGAACTGTCGATTAAAAAATGTTGTCATAAAACGCATATAATCCGGGATAACATGAGCTCACGGCCGACGCGAACAAAGTTCCAACTGCGAAACTCCAATATTTAACACCTGTGACACGTAATTATTATGACAGCACAATGGCGTGGCGGCCGCTGGATCGACTTTAGCGTTGTTTACATGACGCTACTCGACAAAAAATTAATATAAAATCCACGCATAAAAATATCTATAAAGGTGTCGGAAGGCATATAGAAATACAAATACACACATATCTATGTACAATTCTTCTGTCCGTGTGTATGTGACTGAAACCCTTCTAAACGGCTGGACAGATTTTGACGAATAATTTGTGTATGTTGAGGTGGATTCAAGAATGGCTTAGATTCATAATTGGACCCGGTACATGGCGCTGCAGTTGTATTTTTGTTTTCTTTTTTGTTATCAAGGCAGGACAACGTCTACCGGGCCCGTTACTTTAAGTATAGATAACTTGCATTTTACTCACAAACTTAGTATAATAACAAAACTGGCGATCTATAATATATCTTTTAATTATTAAACAGCGGCTTTTCCCATACATTTAAATCAATAAAAGCTAAATTATTACTACTTAGGTAGTAGTAGAGCCACGATGAAGCTATTACTGGTTTCAACATAAATGGGTCGGCTCACCCGGGGTACTACCCTCTCATAGAAAAGCGACGTCAAGTAACAGTGCTTGCAATGTTGCGATTCGCTAAGTCAGTGAGAGCGCCGGAGGCCCACCTCCTCTCTCCTCTCCTTCTTTTTCCCCCAAGCACAGGCTGGCAACGCACTTTCGACTCCCCTGGTGTTGTTAGTGTCTATAGACGATGGTGATCACTTAACATTAAGTGACCGACATGTTCGTTTGTCTGCTACGGCATAAAAAAAATTATATTATAACATAAAAATATCGATTATAAAGTGTTTCATGTAGTATATATAAATAGTTTAAAAATTCGATATAATTTTATTTAGTTATATTCTTTCTTGCATAAACATTTCGAGAGAATAAGATGTAGGGAGCGACAGGTGACCGCAATTTGATACGAATCACCTCGTTTCCCTTAACGTGTCACATCAGAATGTTGCAATAACTTCACGTAAAAATCAGTCGTATTGTGATTATAACACAAGTAAGACAATCACAGTAATTTCAAAGTTTGTTAAATGCCTTATCATTTACAACAATATGCCGTGCAAGATCATCATAGGATTTGTTGGCCTATTCATTATTTGACAAACCCTAGAGACCGAAGGGAGATGCTTTCACAATGAAGTCTTTGAATCGAATCTGAGATACTGCTGCAGTAAATATAATGTTATTAAAATGCAAACAGATAGACGTGAAGTAATACTATAGTAAGTAATGCTAGAGCATTGTTACGTTTCATATGGTCAGTGAGAGCGCCGGATACCTAACTACCCGCACACCTCCCCTTCCCTCTCTACTCCTCTCTCCTCCCCACTCCTCATATCCTTCCCCCCCGCCTTCTCCCCAAACACATGCTGGCAATGTACTTACAACTACTCTGGTGTTCCTAATGTCTACGTACGACGATGATTACTTACGTGACCCACCTGTTCCATTGCATCCTATGATAAAAAAAAAACAATATATAAATAATTCTATTTAATTCCATTATTCACGTATTCAGAACGTAAATCCAACGTGTCCGTACTTTTTAGATAGCTTTTATAAAAAAAACGTTGCCGGTGTCTAGAAATAAGTAATAAAATACATTTGAAACAATTTTAGAAATGTCTTTCTCTCTGTTTGTTAGGACATACATTACTGCTAAAGTACTACGTGCACTATAAAAATCATAAAACATATGTTTGAGTAACATTTGGTCTTTATGTCATTAAAATTAGTAGACTCTATCAAAAGTTATTGTAATTTGGATGACGATGAAAGAGAAGGTAAGTAAAAACAAATCACTCTCTTTTAAAAAAGACAGGATATTATGTAATGTATAAATAAGACACAGTACACGAAAGACTGTTTTTGCATTGAGACCCACGCGGACAAAGTTGCGGGCACAGCTTGTAGAATAATAAAATAGTAAGTACCATATAAGAAACAATCGCCTTCAGTTCAAATAATCGCTAGCACGTACGCGAGAAGAAAGATTATCTATATTATGCTAGGAATTTACTATTAATTGGATTGATATTATATAATTAGCGTTGTTATCGAATGTAATTATCACCAAGAAAAAACAACGATTAATAGACAAAGTATTTACTTGAACTATGTATTTATTTTTAAATCCACGTTTTTATGATTACCTACGACCATTACATTTATATGTTATGTAGCCTAGGGTAGGGTCTAAGTCCCACTAGAATAAAAAAAATCCTATATTATTGGAGTCTTTGTCTTCGGTCCTAATTACTTTTACGGTATATATGAGTCAGTATATACAGTTAACAATTCGGCATTTTTAAATGAAAAAAAGTGATGCTTCTGTAAAACAGTGTGTTTGCACACCCTCTATAAATGTTATATTGTAACATAACAGTAGAAGTCGTTGTGTATAGAGAGAGCTAATATGTCAGTAATTTGTAACTCTTTTGCCATGGTGTTAGTGCTTTAAATTCGAGCGTTCGTGAAAGTCGGTCCACGGTGTCCTTATTAATATTTTAATTATACTGCATATCCTTACTAATATCATAAATGTGAATGTGAATTTGTTTGTTTGTTACGCTTTCATACTTTAATTACTCAACGAATCATCGTTAAATGTTGTATACATGTTTTCAGCAGTACAAAAGGTGAATTTAATACATAAAAAATATCATTGTTTTGTAGCCATCATTTATAGAAACCCTTAAATATTAACCAATATAACATAGTGTACAGTTGTTAAGAATATAAATTTTAAAACAATCAGTATATCATAAATCTAAACTTTATATTTAAATAACAGTGAATTATTTTATAGTAAAGAAAGCAAATTAAAAATATTAAACACGACAAATAATAGAAACATTTTAATCGAATTACATCATAATTGTCTAGAATAACTAACGTCATCGAATTTGGTCCTAGTTAGTTGAAAACTAATAAACATTGTGTTGAAAAGACCCTCCAATAAACATTCACTTATAGAATAAGTCATTTAATTGTTAAAAACGACTTGACAATAAATTTTAAAGTCGAGCGGAACTACAAGAAATAGGCTTATTAGCCGCTAGGTATTCCTACATATATCATAAATACTCTATCGTAAAAACAACATATTAATTAGTTAAACACTAATTGATTTAATCACCTTCACAATTTTATTGTTTCCAAGGGCACCTGTGAAGGGTTTTTTCTTTTGCTAACCACATAACGAGGCAGCAACACAAAGGGCTGAACATTTAGCGCATAGTATAATAGTTATGACAGTACAATGGCCCGTGAGGACATGCAGACATCTGTTAACATCTTATAACGAGTGCAGAGAGACGACCGCGCGATACTATCGCGAGACGCGCGAACTCGCCTTCTATATCGCGTTAATCTTTTATTGTTGCTGGATTATATTCTTAGTATGATTTATTGTTTCATAGTTTATCTTATGATTATGTTGGTACCCATATTTGCTTTACTAATTCGCATATATATCTTTAGCATAGTAAGACTTGCGTTGTTCCATCCAAGGCAACAGTCCAAGCCGAGGTTCTGTCACTTTGGCACCCTTGAGCTTGTTGTCATACGGCTGAGTGCCATAAGCGCTTGTCTCATTTGTCCGGTGAAGATGAAAAGCGCCATCAGGTTAACAGCGTATAGTTAGTTCGAAATTAACAAAGTCAAATGTTTATTACATATATTATAATTATTCTGACTTCTCCCCAAGAATACAAAGTAAATATCATTACATAGTATAAAAAAAATCCCCTACCGCGTCTGTCTGTCTGTTCGCGATAAACTCAAAAACTACCGAACCGATTTTCATGCGGTTTTTACCGGTGGATAGAGTAGTTGATGAGGAACATTTTAGTATATAATTTGTCAAGGATTTTTTCATAATCAGGGCGGGATAACGTCTGCCGGGCTCGCTAGTATAGTACAAATTGTACAGCTATGTTTTGTAAAATATGTGATGTATGTTGAAGCGATAATGGCTTAGTTGATAGCGTGTTCGAACACAGCGTCGCTGGACGTGGGTTCGAATCCTTGCAACTGGGTCGGAAATTCCGGTGAAGGAAAACAACGTGATGATATAATAGCATAATTGGTGGTAAGGCATTTTTCTGTCTGCCTGGCTAGTTGCCAACCCCAAGTTGAAAATCTATAGCTAAGCACCTGTTGGTCTGGTCCAGCAGCTGCACTTTAGCTACGTTTAGCGTGTTTACCATCTTAGAATACATCGTCATTAAACATCAGATAAGATTAAAAGGTAAAGTATAAAAAAAAAATATATATTAGAATACACATGTGAGTTTTTTAGGGTAACAAATGATTTTCCTTTAAGTCTGAAAACGAAACAGCTTGTTTTTAGTAAAAACAATGGGATAAAATGGAATATCTAACTAAAAGTGAAAACAATTGTATATAGAAACTATGCAAATTACAAGAGAATAAGAACGCGAATTCAAATCACGAAACAGGTTTATTTTCGACATTGTTAATATGAAGATTTTCAAAGAGCGTGTAGGTGGCTGCTACGTGGGTGTGGCGAATGCAAAATGGTCCCACTTTTAAATTACTGTTTTTGTTATAAATCAAAGCTCGCCCTGACCCCGGAGTTTGTTTTTTCTTGTTTCGCCACCAAATTGCTTATTTACACGACGATGAATCATAATGCGAAAGATTTGATTGATAAAAACCAGTATGTATGTATAATATATACTGATTTACAATATTTTTGCTGATCAATTTGGTACATCAATAGTTATATAAATTAGAGTTAATAATAAACATAATATTGCTTTGAATCTAATCTAATCTATAGGCGAGCGTGGAAAAGGAAAACATGTTGTGCCGACCCTACTTAGGTGGGATAAGGGTAAGAAGATGATGATGATTGCTTTTGAATCTAATAAAGTTTTCGACTTCTTTTTCCAGCTTTGGAAACTAGGTTCTTAACCATTTTATGCGACAAACATAGAGAAAAATGTATCAAATTACGATTTAATCTAAATAACTAAATTTAAACTTATGTAAAAGCAAGATAGCAAAAGTTCTATATACAGCAGCAAATTCAGTGATAGATCTCGACAAAGTTCTATGAAGAGGCCATATTTTTAAATGACATTATCATATTTATAAGTTTATAACGAACGAAATAGAACCATTCACAAATTGCAACTAATTCCTAGAGTCCGATTTCTGTTCATTATTATGCAATTCTACTCAAAAAGAAAGCAGAATCAAAAAGTCTGACTATTGTCAGGACATTAACAAAACGCGAAGAACATAATAACATCTGAGCACGCTACCACTGTGTAGTAAATATTCCCGTTACGACAGTCTTTAAAGACGCTAATGGGGGTCTCAATTCAAAACGCACAAACCAGTATACAATCCAATTTCTACCTACTCACCGTCGCCATAAAGCGTAAAATTACAATATCATTGTATTTGGAAGTGACCGTACCGGCCGCGGCCTCCCAAACAATTGACCCATACAAAATCGACCAATCCGTCTTCCAGCAGTTCATATTAACTAATTCAACATGAAATTTATTTGTAGTCGAGCACGACAACAAAGGTTTAGCCCAGATAAGGACCACGGTACACTACACCGCACTGCATTCATAAATAATTTCATATTAGAGCGAGTATTAACCGCGACAGAGAAGTGGGCGGGTGAACGTGAATGGAAAAGTTTTGTACTTGGGTTTTTATGCTTCTATTAAATTGGACACCGTTAAAAGCTAAATACATTTGTCGATAAGCTTGAAGGTTGCTGTCTAGCATCAGATATAACACAATTCACAAAGGTAAACTGAATTTATTATTTTATTAACTTTGTAGGGTTTTAATGTTTGATCTAAATTTCGTTTATTTCTATAAGATGGTGAACACGATAAAGGTAGATGAAAACTGGCTTTACCTGAATATACCTATAAGTACTTGGCGACAGATATTTAATTTGACGGCGGTAGCTACCCAGGCGGCTTACAATAACCCTACCACCATGCTACACGTGTGATCCATCATAATGTGTTCCTTCAGCAAAACCTCCAGCTCATTATGTGGTGTATGGATATGATGTCATTGCATTAATGTATTTATTTACATAAGCTGATTCAATATAGAGACCGCGAACAGTAACATCGTTAATTAGGATATCCATAAAATATCAATATTACCATAAATAATGTCCTAGAAATAAAAGCAACTTTTACATTAATTAAATACAATTTTAAAATTTAATAAATATAAAAACGCAGTTGTATCCTTCTCCGAAACTCCACCGAGTACGACGCGACAGTCAAATTCAATTATTAATTCTACTGCCGATCCTATCTCCCACGAGTGGGCGTACAGTTCATTGTAAACCATCTTTACGTACATTTGTCACAGAGTCCGGTAGCGAAAGTTAATTTGTTTATTTTAAAATCAAGGCCGAAATTAATTTTAAAAATTATTTTACCATTTCTTTTGCACTGAATTCCTTTATTATTCGGTCCTTTTTATAATGCCTTGTTTTTGGAAAGA
>MU158834.1:554960-600523 GCA_015888305.1 Antheraea pernyi | reverse complement strand
GTGGCACATTAACGTAGGTATGCATTCTGAAATGAGTCCGAGCTTTTAGTAAAAGAAAAAAAAACATGACGAAACCATACATTTTTCAAATGTTCTCTTACCTAGCTTACCACATTCGAGTTAAAAACTTGTCTAGCGCATACGTCTCTAAGCGCATACAAACGTATTCCCGGAAGTGCACTCAACAGTAAATCTTTCACTTGGTTCTTAAAATACGTTGTCATTTAATATCAGGCAAGATTATAATAATGATTGCCAATGCGATGCGAATCCTTAAAGACCAAATTTCAGGAATGCAGTATCTTAACTCTGCCCCCCCACTACACATTCGTGATAATTTAATGTATGTCCGCAAGAACCTTGAAAAGTTGGATTTCGTAAAGAACTGTCGAAATATTGTGATAAACTGGTTGTCCCATGTTTCAGACTTAGTAAAACCAGTACCAGTTTTTTGGGAAATAGTGTTAGGTTTTACAACAAAGTCCCAAAGAATATTACCGATTTGCTGGATTGTGAATTTAAGCGCCATGTCAAGCCGGTTTCGGTATCAAAAGGCTATTATAGAGTGGATCAATATGTGAACGATGGTGTTGTCTGGAATTGACTCATCTTTGTGCATCCATTAAAAACGTTTGTGACATGTACCTAATGTATTCTAAATAACTTCTTTATATATAAATTTCTTCTGTACGTATGTATGTCACTGAACTCCTCCTAAACGGCACGACAAATTTTGATGAAATTTTGTGTGCGTGTTCGAGTGGATCCGAGAATGGTTTAGATTCACAAATGGAACAGGTAAGTGGCGTTGCGGTTGAATTTTAGATTTTTTTTTATTATCAAGGCAGGACGACTTCCGGCTGGACCGCTAGTTATATATATTTGTTAAAAAGATAAACCAGATCGAGTTTCTTGTCGGTTTGTCACGATGATTTAGTTGTTTTCCGAACCGGTGGTAGTTTTGACGTTCATAAGTGCCTTCTTGGGGCCTAAATTGAATAAAGTGTTTTCGATTTTGATTTCCAAAATGTTTACATAATCAATATTTAAAAAATTAAACAGTCACTGATGGCACCTTTTTAAGCTCTTGTTGACGTCTGTACTAGTCGTGACACTGTACCACGGACGCAAGCGCCAACTGTACTAATTTTATGGACGAGTTTAGTTAAGTAGGGTTAATTATTAATAACGACTATATTTAATCATAAGTTCTTATTATTTGTGATTGTCGAGTATGTGTCTAAATATGTAGGTGTGTATTTATAGGCGTATATACATAATAGTGATTAAATCGCTGCGAGAGTACAATAACGGAGCGTTAAATAATTCGTATTCAAAGATTATATGTATACAAAAAGTGCAATCTAGGCAAAGTGACTGATGAGTTAAAATACCACGGGCAGAAACAAATCAGTATTCTATTTATTAATACTAACTGTAATATTTTAAGAAGTTGTATAAAACTGCTTGGCATATTGATGAAGGTAGTAGGATAAATGTTACGAAGCGTCGTTAATTTCTTATACAAATATCTTATTAACTGATATCTAGGAGTTTGTCTGTATTGTCGTGTACATGAGCATTGACCGCTTGCCTCACTTCTCCACAACAAGAGGA
Source organism: Antheraea pernyi (assembly GCA_015888305.1). Classification (NCBI taxonomy): domain Eukaryota; kingdom Metazoa; phylum Arthropoda; class Insecta; order Lepidoptera; family Saturniidae; genus Antheraea; species Antheraea pernyi. The sequence goes on along the minus strand of MU158834.1, from coordinate 598,906 downwards.
TACACATCACCGTATCGCGTAGTCCTTCTAAATATCTTATCTTGAAACTTTCATAAGTACTATTTTATGTATATAAATATATAGACAGTTAAATTGCACATTATAAGAAGAGAAATTAACCGTTCAGAAGTTTGGTCCAATCAACTACAGCCTTCAAATAAATTACAATGGCAAATACCTAAATATTTCAAACCAGAAAAAGCAGAGATTATCACTTACCGCCCATTGGTCATCCTATAGTTAACACTAATTAAACCTCACACGCAAAAATTGAAACAGTGGGCGGAGCATGGGAACACTGAAGTAGGTACTATTGTATTTTATGGCGTAAGGTGTGCAAACGCTGAGAGGCAGCGTTTTCTTACTCAAAGTAGCTGTACGCGCGGCTACGTTCGCGTTTATATAAATGATGAAAATGAGTACATTTTGAATATTGAAATATTCATACAACATAAATTTCATAGTGATCGGTTGAATGATACAGACGTTGAAATACTACAGTGCTACCTAGTAGCGAATTTTATTAAAATGGATGACATAAAAACCCTTCTCTATAAAACCATACTAAGGTATACACAATTTCATGTTAACCGGTATTAAAGTTTATCATCCTCAGATATAATGTACACCAATATTCATTTTTAATTACACTCATCAAAAAAGTCTAAGCAACATGTACTAATTTAAATTTTAGGATGGTTCTTCACATTATAACGTTGTATTTTATTTTTAAAATAATATCTTTAGGGTTCTATGATGTAAAAATAACAGCTGTTGTCTTTATAAGTTCTTTTAATAACAGAAATGAACAATATTAGAATATACTGTAGAAACTAAGATACATAAGAAACTAAACATTTTTCTTACAAAATGAAATTTCTAAAGAAAATGTATTTAGACCTCGCGGTCGTCCGAAGACTTTGGTCGACTATGACGAATTAAAGGTGATTGTGGAAGCTGATGATACACAATCTATGGCTGAATTAGCAGCAGCTTTCAACGTTAGCGTCAAAACAATATTGGTCCATTTGCGTCAAATTTGCAAGGTAAATAAGCTTGACAAATGGGTGCCCCACGAACTCAATGATCGCCAACGCGAAGTACGCGTCGAGACGTGCCTTGTACTGCTCAATAGAGACACAAATGAAGGAATTTTGAACCGCATTGTTACCTGCGATGAAAAATGGATTCTGTTTGATAACCGCAATCGTTCAGCAAGTTGGTTGGATCCTGGTTCAGCACCTAATCAATGCCCAAAACGAAAATTACCCCTAGAAAAGTGATGGTCACTGTTTGGTGGTCTAGCGCCGGTGTGATTCATCACAGCGCTGGTGTGATTCATCACAGCTTCTTACCAAACGGGGTGAGCATTACTGCAGATGTGTACTGTGAAAAACTGAATAATGATGGAGAAGCTGGCACATCTCCAACCAGCATTGGTCAATCACTCGTCTCCGCTGATACTGCACGACAACGCGCAACCCCATACTACACAGCAGACGTTCTCCAAGTTGCAAAAACTGGGGTTGAAAGTCCTCCGTCATCCACCCTACTCACCAGACCTTGCGCCTACAGACTACTACTCATCGGAAAACATAATTTTATCCCATTGTTCCTGGGTCCATGTTATGCGTTCTCTACACCGTTCATATCGACGATCGCGATTCCCGTGACGTATCGGTGGGCACCTGATTGGGCGTCGAGCTCGTAGGCCGTACTCATGCAGTCGATTTCGCACAGTTTGAGGACTTACATCAACACCACTTGAAATTTGTAGCCTTTGAGCGAGCGGTTAACATCGGCTGGCGTATTGCAGTCAGTTGTATGTACCGGTCTTGCCGAGTGGTTGTACTCCTTTTACGGCCTGGATGCTGTTCAGCGGGTTCTCCTATATTATTGTAGCGCTGCCAAAGACGACAAATAACACTTCTATGAATGCCAAAATGTCGAGATACCTGAGATTGATTACTTCCCGCTTGCAACATCCCTACAGCTCTTTGCATTTCATCTGCCATCAAATGACGTCGCTTCATGACGTAAAGAATATCTAACAATTCAATTTTGTCGCTAACTTTATTTAAATGGTTGGTAAAATTATAAAATCAAGACTAAACGTAGCAATTAAAACGCACTTAAATTCAAACAAATTCGCAGTCATTTGAATTTTATGAAAAAACAAAACATAATCAAATTTTTTTTTACAACCAGGCAGTATGTCATCAATAACAAAAAAGTTTACTTACCTACGCACTTTGTTTGAGTAAATACTTAGAAATTAATTAATATAAATGGTAAAATTTGTAATATCACGCATGTTGCTTAGACTTTTTTGATGTGTTGCTTTTTTCACCAGTCGATATTATTTATGTGCTCAAATGTGTTTTTTAAATATACATAATCATCGTCAGCCTGTAAGATGCCCACTACAGAGCCATAGGCCTTTTCCTGAAGTAAGGTGTGGATGTAATCACCACACCAGCCCACGACGTATTGGTGATTTCAGATTCCGAGAAATCCACAGTTCTATATGTTTCCCATATACAGTGGAAATACAAGAACAATTCTCTGATTCAGACTGCCTCATAAAATTTTCTTTGAACGTCAGCTAATAGTTTTAAATTAGTATTTATATAATTAATTAATATTAATATAATTAATTAATATTATAGTATTTAGTATTAGTACCAATTTAAATTAGTAAACGAATACGAATTCCGAAAAATTCGTTGGTACATGCCGAGGTTCGAAACTACGGAAATCGTATTGATGTTCCGGTCAAACCACTAGACGACCACATCCAAACAACTTAAGTATATTAGACATAATATTATTGTAAATCCAGTATATAAATGATATTAATTAGATACATTTTTAATCTGCGTTTCAAAATTACTTTCTTCTTTTATTAATATACTAGCAGATTCACAGGTAGTGTTCTTTGTAACACTTACTTGAATTAATCGCCACGTCCTTTGACTTGGACTAAGTACGAGCGAGTTAAACGTTAATTTAAAGGATAAACCGAGGTAAGTGGCAAACGAGAGAAGTAATTGTTTTACACACCACCGAAGCACAAAGGGTGTTTGCGCTTTAAAATGATTGCCTTATTTCTTAGCGCCTGTTAATTTTTTACTTTAAGAATTTACTTTTCGACTTTCTTTTTTGGGAGGTAATGGATGGCGCGACGTACGCACTACGGGATACATATTCCATTATTCTTATTCTGTATATTTCATTATTAGAATCGAAGTATCTTTATCATTCAGACGAAGCACTATTCCAATTTATATACAGAAATCCTATTGAATATAATTCGAGATAACAAAACAATAATACGCCTAATTTTGTTATACACACTGTTATTGGGTTTTAGCTTTTGACCAATGTTCCCCTAATGTGAAATAAATATGTGGTCCAAGATGGTACACACGTTAAAGGATTGGCTCTCAAGGGCAACTGCTGGAACATACATACCCATAGATCCTTGGCTATAAATTTTCAACTTAAGAGCGGTAGCTAACCAAACGAACTTAAAGAAAACCCTACAACCATGCAAACAATCAACAGGAAAACGACATATAAACTCACGGTACCGCAGTAAAAATTAACTATAAGCCTCTAAAAGTACTATTCAAAATATATTTTTTTTAAAGAACTTGAGGAAAAGGTTGACCTAGTAGAACTAAAAACAAACCGGGAGAAGTTTTTGTAGTACTATTACAGTAGTTGGAAAACAGCACTTGTGGATCTCAGAGCTTTAGATCGCCGAAATGTCGTGGGCTCGGGTGGTGGTTATGCCCATACCTTTCTTCGTGAAGCCTATGGCCCTGCAGTGGATCTCTTACAAGTTGATTATAATAGTGGTCCATAAATAGTTTACTTCTCCAAATACAATCTGTTTAAGATGTAAAGTGATTAATAAAAATTTCAAACGAATGCTTACTCGAACATTTATTGTAATGTTGAAATTTAAAGTAGACGACATGATGCGGCGATGCATGGCGTCTTGCCCTTGACCGGTGACCGGTGAATCATTTCACGCAGGCGCCGCGCGACGCAACGTTACCGCGCGCAAGGGCAAGCAAGCTTTTGTATAAAAACCGATTTCTCTTTACGAGATAAACCCGGATCGACAAAGTGGTTTGTGGGTTGCGGATCAAACATTTAATATATTTATTTTATCGACAATGGCTTATTGTAGAAAGTGGAAGTAACAAAAGTAACTGACAAATCGTTTCAAGCGGACGTAACAAACAAACTTCCCAATATTTCATATCACTACATATTATAAAACAAAGTCCTCAGCCGTGTCTGTCTGTTCGGAATAAACTCAAAAACTACTGAACTGATTTTCATGCGGTTTTCAACAGTAGATAAAGTGATTCATGGGGAAGGTTTAGGTTTACAATTGGACCCGGTATGTGGCGCTACGGTCTGATTCTATTTTTTTATTATTATCAGGGTGGGAAAACGTCCACATGCCCCACTAGTTCAATATAAAAGGGTTTATTGGCTGATGTGAGAAAAAACAATGCTACCTTGTATGTTTGAAATTTTGTTGCATTATAGACATATCAAAATCATGTCGTCCTTGTCATATAACTTATGCTTGCTAAACCGCCTCCTTGTCATGTGTCATTGTTTAAAAAAAATATATTATAGAGGGCAAATGAACAGGCGAGTCACCTGATGGTAAATGATCACCGCTCTCCATAGACACAAGCAACACCAGGGGAGTTGCAAGTGTGTTGCTGGCCCGTGTTTGGGGGAGTGGGGAGTGGGGGAGGGGGCGGAGGGGTGGATATCCGGCACCCTCACTGACCGAACGAAACGCAACAGTCAGTGCAAGCACTATTATTTCACATTGTTTTTCTGTGGGTCGTGTGGTTCGACCCCGGACGAGCCGACCCATTCATGCTTAAACCAATAATAGCTTCAGCGTGGCTCTACCACCTACAAAACTAAACGATCTATTCTCAGCGTATTATTATGATTCCCGTAAAACAAAACATCATGGTGACTGATTAACAACAATTTAAAACGAAAGTTTAGCGCCACGTTTCCAGTTTCTAGAATTCATTACTAGGCATATCATGTACAATTTTGTCGCTACCCTTGAGATTCCTTCGAATCCTTCTTGTACTGATATGCGTTACCGAGCACCACGAAAACATCAGCGCATATAAAATTGACTAGCGGGCCCGGCAGACGTTGTCCCGCTCTGAATATAAAAAAAACTCCAGACAAATTATATACTAAAACCTTACTCATGAATCACTTTATCCATATGAAGATCCGTTCGGTACTTTTTGAGTTTATCGCGAACAGACAGACAGACGCGGCAGGGGAAGAAATCGAAGATCGATCGAAGAAAAGAATCGAAGAAAAAGTTTAGTAACTGGTATCAAAGGTTTTTTTTATTCTATTTTTGGTAACCGATCGTCTAGGATAGGCAATAATATTACAAGTGTGTTTTGATAATTACAATTTTCTAATAAGATAGAACTTTCCAGAAAGTTTTTGTGTCATCGCAGAATTCATGTTCGTTATTTCCCATTCACTTCACTTATCTACAGTAACCGAACTATATTACGTAATACACCATCGATATTACAAAATATAGAGTAAAATAACACAAGATTATGGACAAAATATAAAATCCATGGCAGACTAAAATCCCGCTAAAAACTCGGTATCAGGGTTGTTATGAAGTTATTGAATGAAGTTGTTCATATTAATCATTCAAACGCTACCGCAGGACGCCAGCGTGACGATATCCATTGTTTCGTAAATATAATATCAAGAATTAGCAATGTACCCGTCATCAGTCATCTGATACGTGACGTTCATGTAAATATACCATGAATCAACATTACAAGATCAGGGTGTCGCGTTCGGTGTCGACTTGCGTGTTTTTGTACGAATCTACAATAATCGATTTCGACCACATATAAAGAAGTCATACAGATAGTACATCTCGTGAAACAATGCAGTATTGTTGGTAAGCAAAACACCGAGTTTCAAAATGTATTGAAGAGCTCTAAATGTTTTAGTAGTGATGGCAAATAACAAAACGAAGAATGCAAAACCACGTACATTTTTTTTTTAAATTTTTTATCGTGATCATTATTAGCGTGATAGGCCTTCACAGCTTCACCGTACTACTAAGGCGAGCGCTTAATGCACTACGCCTATTGGCACCAAGCTCAAGGGTGCCAAAGTGGCCGAACTTAGGCTTGGTCTGTTGCCTTGGTTGGATCATTGCGAATCTTTCTACGTTAGACAAGCTAAGCTATACACACCCGTATACGTCAGTGAGTCATACATGTGTACGTATGTAATTCACTGGTGTTTACATATAATGTGAATCTGACAATTGGCTAAACTAACAAAATTCGAAAAATAAAGGAAAAGCACGTAAAAAGTATAGCGTAAAAGTGCTTTTATTATCTGTTTGGTGATAATAAAATATAGATAATGAAGCATGTTTATTGTAAATCTTAGTGTGAAAGTGTAGAAGATAATGTTAAAGTTTTCTGTTCAATTTAATATGAGAAAATTAACTTACGACCCAACTCTACCATATCAAAAAGTAAGTACTATATAAAATTACTACATAAAGTTATTTTACTCTTTAAATGTCCTAATAAAATTGATAAACTGAATGCTTGGGACATACTTGAGAGCCGGCGTAGTAAATGTTTAATGGACGAAAGGTCTACGGTATCTAACACTGCTACGACAAATAGTCGGCATCGAAACTTAATGTAATGCTTTAATATAGCAAATGGTGGCAATCGTATGCCCTAATACGTCCAGGAGAAACTAAAATACAAGTTTTGATCTATTCTCGAGAATTTAGGTCTGTGAAATGGAGGAAATAAGACGAAATTATTCTTGAGAAATTGCTACATCGTTATGTATTATTTTCACAGTGAGTTATCTGTTCTTAATTACCTGCGATCCGAATGTACAGTAATTGATTTAGAGCAAGGCTAGATTTGTTTCATGCTTGTCATATGATCAACATAAGTACGTAATTAGTTTATGATTTTATATATATGCTGTTTGAATTTTGTCAGTATTGTAGAATAGAATTTAAAATGTTTTCATTAGTCAAACCATCACAATTGTTTACCATTTTCCACTTTATAAAATCAGATATATGTTTGTACAATGAACCAGGCACGTTATTTCTCACGATATGATTTAACGTTTGTTCATAACCTCAACAAATTAATTAAGATATAATTTAGTCAAAAATTGTAATTGCACTACAGACACTATGACATAAAAAAGCATCTAGCGATAGATAAAAACTTGATCGGAAGTAGGATTGCATTAAAACATAATCTAACATTATGTCAGTTCGAGTTTATTCTTGTTTACGAAGAGTTCGTTACCACAAACTTATCAATGCCTCCTTTTTTTTTTTTAATTCCATGTTTGAAATCCGTTTCAGGTTTAAAGTCAGGGTACGTCGTCTTTACCAGTCTCATTTAGCAGAATTATCTGGTTAAAGCTGTATTTAGTACTTGATGTTGACTTATTATACTTTTTTTATGTATGATGTTGTTATATGTATGTATTGTATATATGTAGTATATCAGTGTTGATATTTTATTTATATATTGTTATATTAAATAGGTTAAACATAATTTTATAAAAACTTCTCCTTTTACACCTACCAACATTTATCTCTGTATCACCTAATGGTTGACTGGTAGAGAATGCCTTCGGCATTAAGTCCGCCATTGCGTATTTAACGCATAATGTATAGATAAATAAATAAAATCTGTGGGCTCATCGATTATATGCACAACGTTTCAGTGGAACGTATTTAAAGCGTATCATAAGATTTAACACTTCTGGTTCTTTCCACATCGGAATAAACAATTCAATATTGATTGATCATATATCTGAATGCACAGGGGAATTGTATAAAATCATTTTAAATCACTGCTTATTAAATTATGTATTCAATTGTCTATATTTTTATTGAATAGTCGCTTATATGATAAGCCAATAATATAAAACATTTTTTTTTATTCGCATGTATGGGTCTTAAACTAGCAGTAATTATTATACCTACTAAACCTATCACGTACATATATTTACTAAAATTGAATTAATAATGTTACTGTTACATTTTTTATTTAATTATGATTAGATTAGATTAATATATTCGACCTCATTATTAAGAAACTCATAAATCACTTAATAAAACTAAATACATTGTATAAAATTAACACAAAATTAGCATGACCGAGGTGAAATTGTGTTGCGTGGGCGCACCACCGCTTCCACCGCACAACACTACTAATGTATGTTTGTTCGTTTGTTTCAAGTAACACTCCTTAACAAGAAGCTCACATTTAAATATAGCATAAAAGATTTAAGTTATAAGTTTTAGTGATTCATATATCGGTTGTGTTACTTTCTTAAAGTCATGTCTAAAAATAAACATAACATCAACAGCAGGCCTTAGCATTACGCCTTTATTTAAAAAAAGTGTGTGAACTTATATACACGCGTTAGAAGTTATACTTCTTTGGCGTAACAACATAAAAATCTTTGATTTTTTTTATCTATCGACTTATTCTACGTTTGTAGAAATACGACACTACCAATAGAAAAAAGGTATTTAATACATTGAAAGTGTTTTAATACAAAGAAATACAAACAATAAATACAAAGCCACAAGATGACTGAATGAATGTTGACTATAGCTAACTTCAGGGTGTTAGTTTTTCGTGATGGTGTGCGTGTGCATCGTAATAACTTCAGGGTGTCGGTTTTTCGTGACGGTGTGCGCGCGCATCGTAAAAATTTACTCTTATAATTTTTCCCAAACGCGCCAAAAGAAGTATAACTTCAAAAGATGTGCCTCTTAATACTTTACAGGTTTTACCGTTTGTTCACAGTTGTAACTGATATTAAGTAAAAATATGCATAAGGCTTAAGATGTCAACCCTAGAGGAAGACTGTTTTGACGAACATTCAAATGATAAAACCATCTGGTATAAAACCCTACAAAGTGAGCCGCCTCATATACCACGGGTTTGCTTACAGTACTCTAAATAAATCTCTCATTGTTATTGCTAACAGAGTACTTTCCGAACATATGCCTCTCCACAAGTTTGCGTTTCTTATGAGAAAAACTGTATTACCCAGTTTCGTAACGTATGGATCGAAGATTTGCAACACTTGTTGATGGAATTTGACCGAAACAAAGCTCAACGAAGCATGGCAACCACCGAGTGACACAGTATCCATCGCCGGTCGCCGCTGTCATGCCGGCCTGCGAAAAGCTGTATATGCACAGGCTGATCCCGAAACGCGACCCGCAAAAGCGAATCACTATGACGGGCTTTTTCGCCATATACATGGTGGTTGCGACCCAGTGAGGCTGTAAAACATTACCACCACGCTTTCACCATTGCCTCGTTCGTTATTCAGCAGGGTGCACCACGTGCAGGTGAGGTTGGCTTGGATGTCTCAAGTCTTCGATGTTATTCGACACCCCTTACACAGCAGAACTGATACTTAACGGAACCTCTTTCGTCCTTTAATCGTTTCGTAGGAAATAGGTATCTCACGCGAGAGAGTAACCAGAGGATCACTAATACGCGTATACGAGTATAGTTTATTAGTTCGTCGCAAAGGTTACATAAGATACAGTTCTACATTTTCACCCAACAATTTAACGCGGGAACGCCGACTCACAGCAAGTGGTATATTACTATGCTAGTATATGGTAAAACGTTCCCTACAACGTACTCGCGGAAACACGCTAGTATAATATAGAGTTTATCTATTAAGAGCCTTCATAATTGATCAGCTTAAAGAAGTCGCATAAAATTATTTTCTTTCAAACGATATTTTTAATAAAACAAAGTATAAGGAAAATTTATTACGTTTAATTGAAAAAAACTATCGTTGATAGAAAATAAAAATATTAAGTGTTCCGTAGGTACCAATTAATTTTTTGGAGTCAGACAATTTTAATCTAAAAAGAAAACAGGTTTAAAGGTCGCAAGATAACCCAAAAATATATTTGGTTATTGAGTCTTACCTAATACTTATATTACACAATACTTATCTTATCCGTAAACAAACTAATATTATAAATGCGTATGTGAGTTTGTTTGTTACGCATTCACGCCTTAACTAATCTAATGATCATCATTAAATTTTGCGTGCACGCTGTCAGGGGTACAAAAATGGGTATAGAGTACCTTTCAATTTAAAAAAATCTGCTCCCGTTGTGAGATTGTGATAGGTCACTTTTATATTAAGACGAGTAAAATCGCGGGTAAATACCAGCCTAAATTACCCTATATTAACAATGAGATAGAATTAAAGGAAGTATATATAGTGTATATTTTCACTATGATGTTGCTCGCATCCAGTTCCCATCCCACTGCACATATTCCCCTCTCTTACAGAGTTACAGAGTAACAAAATTTTCCCAGAGACAAATAGAATAATTAACCAAGCAGCGATGATAAAAGCTAGATACTCTATGTAGCCATACGATTAAGTAAATATGACAATGAATCTTTCTTCCCACTTTGACCAACTCTAACACTCTAGAAGGAATGCAAGACAGATGTGTATTAATTAGTAATCACATTTTAGTATGTACCCACACTTCTAGAAAAATTACAACCTCTCAGCCATCACAGAGAAGTAATTAAACGCCGTAACGAAGAATCTACACGGTTTCGTTTCACCCACGGACCCCTGATATCTATATTATAAAAAGTCGCAGCTGCATAATAAAGTAACCCCATCAACTATACATTTTCCCTCCCATCTGAATCCACTGATGGCACCATCCGTCAGATGTACATTTTACAATAATCATCGGCAGTAACGTGTGCTAAGTGATTAATTTACGAGAAATATAAATCCACCATTCATTAGCAATTCAAACACCCTTTCGGGGCAAAGCACACTTAAAGCTGCGAGTAGAAATTTCAATAAATAATTTATTGACAATTAGTATAATGTATTTGTTCGAGAAACATCCACATTAGAAATAAAATGGGACAAATAACTTTTCACGTTTCTGTTGTAAGACATTAAAAAGATTTTTATACCTTTCTTTCTTTCTAAGACTGTAAAAACGTTAAATCTAGATCAAGATTGGCTCTCAATTGCAGCTACTGTAACATATAGTACGAATAATGAAATAAGAAAACAATTTTAACAAGTACATAAGTCGTATGTATAAGTTAGTATCTAATAAAACCTGCTTATTAACATTTTTATGGAGACATATACATCAAAACCATTTACCAGACGACGTCTGCAGAAATCTTACTCCAAGCGATGTAATTCAATTCGAAAGCAATTCGTCGTTTATTATACCGAGTCCATAACTTTCTTAAGTAGGTCGTAATTATTCATAGGTCAATAAACATTTACAACCCCGATATTGAGCCAGTTGACCCACCGCAAAGTCGATTGTTTTGACAAAGCGGAAAAACTTTTAGCGAACTCCATCGACCCGAACGCCGACTTTATACCCCCCGGACAATGGCCGTGGTTTACATATATATAAAATATTTCCAACGTGGAAAAACAAAAATCTAATTTGCAGACAAAGCGATCAAGTCTTCGGGTATGAACGCTTCTTGTTACAGCGTTCAGACGGACTGAACAATTATATTTTTTATCTAAATAAATTCATATAATTTAGACTCGGCAGTTATTTAACATAAATATTTCAAGTGCTTCGAAAATTATTGGTAAATTAAATCGTCTGTAACGCTGGGTGGTAACATATCCGACCGGCAATCGAATAACATCAACCGTACGTATAAAAACCTCGTCACAGTAAGCTGCTACTTACTACGCGACATATAATTAAAAGTGTATATATATAAGAGACAAGCTGATACTCGTGTCTTCATATGCGATTAAAAATACATTTATAACCAGAGGTAAGAAGATAAAAAAGATATAAGCAAAAATATACTTTTACAGGCTTAATGCCTATAGAAATAGTAATTATTTAAAACTGTAATAAGTTTATATTAAACTAGCTGACTCGTGCAACTTCGTCTGCATCAAAACGATTAGTACCGGTTTTAATTATATTTTTAAACGCAGAAAATCTTAAAATACTTAAAACCCGATCGCAACGACCCCTACCGTTTCCAATTGTGAATCCAAACTATCCACGGACTGACTCAAACATATACACAGTTTAGGGTATCATTATTGATAGTGACTACTTTATATTGAAATATATTAATTTTGATTCCATGATCAAGTCGAAAAAGGGGGATCTACTTGACGTGATCTTACTCAGTATTCGAGTACGCTACCACTGTCCAACCATCGCTTCAAATGAAACATAATTCCATAATGTATCTAATCATATATATATATCATAATCTAGCTTTACCCCGAGTACAATCAATTATTAATATATCAAATCTCTCATCATTCTTTTTGTCCCTTTTTCATCCTCCAAGCGCAAGAGTATAAGATAAAATTAGTTTTATCTTACACCTTTGGTTTACGCTAACTAGGATCGGTGCAATATGCTTTCCTTGTCCACTCTCCCCTGTCAGAAGTAATATCAGTACACAGCTTTTATTAACATATTACTCTTCACACAATCCGTCCTTACCTTTTTGGACCTTCTCCTATATCCCTATATATAACGTCTACCTTTATATTTAAAACTTTTCTGGTTATCTCTGTTCATGCCATGCCCATATCATGCTAACCTATTGCTTCCAAATTTCTCTATCACTGGTGTTATATTCAAACATCATTTAATATACTCATCCCTAATCTTATCCATTCTGTTTACACCATGTCCATCTTAATGCCCATTTACTGTAAAAAATAAACTAAATTAAAGATAATACAAAACGTATCAAAGTATTCTACAAAAAATGCTTTATAGGAATAAATGTACTATAGCCTAGCCTTAGGGTAATAATAAATATAATGGGCAATTCCGTTACAGCTCGAGTTCGCGATAAAGAAACGTCGCCGGTTAAAAGGTACCCCGCGGTCTCATGAATTGTTGATTCATTTTTAATTAAACTTCGTAAAATTAACGTGATCGCAGCATGGTCGCAAAAACGGTCGATCGCAGCCGTTGGTTACGATTTCCAGCCCAATGAGTGTGGTGGCCATGATATAAGAACACGTTTTTTTTTATGTCGTAACTGTCAAACGAACTAGTGGGTCACCTGATATTAAGTGATCACCACCGTCCATAGACACTAACAACACCGGAGGGGTCGAAAGTGCGTTGCCAGCCTGTGTTTGGGGGAAAGGAAGTGACGGGAGAGAGGAGAGGGCAAGGGAGGTGGTCTCCCGGCACTCTCACTGACCGAACGAAACGCAACAATACAAGCACTGTTACTTCACGTCGGTTTTCTATGAGAGGGTGGTACTACCCCGGACGAGCATACCATTCATGCTGAAACCAATAATAGCATCAGCGTGGCTCTACCACTCTTAAAACTCTTCGTATATATCCGAATGATTTTGTTGCATTGTAGTAGGACCTCTTCCAACGCCCACCTCTCGCAAGCGTTTACAATTTTGTTTCAGTACCTCCACTTTACAGAAAATTATCTCTAACCTTAATGTTCACTATCTTAGACCATAATTACATTAATCATCAGGTGCGATTGTGGACCAACGTTCGAAAAGTTATTAAAAAAAAAACAATACTATTGACCACGAGTTCCTGCTATCGATCTACCGTTCATACTATTGACCAATACTATTAACCACTGACTACCTTGTACACATATATTAAGAATGTAGATCTACCGTGTTTGTACTTTTTAGATTATTGTGAAAACATAATGTTGCAGGTGTGTTGGAATAAGTAATAAAATACATTTAAACTATTTTTAGAAACGTCTCTCTGTTTGTATGAACACGCATCACTGGTAAACTACTGCATTCACGATAAAACCCATAGAAAATACCATAAAGTATATCCTCGAGTAACTTTTAGTTTTGGTTTCATTAAAATCGGTTCACTCTATCAAAAGTTTTTTTTTTGTAGCACGGCAAAATGACTGCACTGTGCCTGATGGTAAGCACAGTACAATCCAAAACAATGGCGACCACCGAGTGACACACTATCTATCGCCGGTCGCCACTGTTATGCCGGCCTGCGAAAAGCTGGATATGCACAGAATGATCCCGAAACGCGACCCGCAGAAGCGAATCACTGCGACGGTCTTTTTCGCCTTATACATGGTGGTTGCGACCCAGTCAGGCTGTAAAACCCTACCACCCCGCTTTCGCCATTGCCTCGTTCATTATTCAGCAGGGTGCACCACATGCAGGTGAGGTTAGCTTGGGTGTCTCAAGTCTTAGATGTTATTCGACACCCCTTACATCACTTAATAGTAAGTTATTGTAATATTAATGACGACGCGACTTAAGTACGAGAGAAAAGTATGCAAGTAAATGGACTTAATGCATTTAGATGATTTTATTAATCACTGTTTTTTTTACATTACGTTCAACGCGGACGGAGTCGCGGGCACAGCTAGTATTAAATATAAACGAAAATTTACATTCGATCGATCTCAAACACTCAAATGATTAATGATTAGCTCACACTTTTAATATCATCCCATTTTTATTACCCGACCTATACATATAGACAGCTAACAACACGCGATATGTTTGTGTCATCGCAACTACCTAATAAATTAAAGGTAACCTACTATACCAAAATGCCAGCTCATCAATTATAACAAAGTGATCTTTAAAATAATATCTCGTTTTTACGTATATTTTTATTTACTTATTTAGTTTAGTACCTACCTTTGACTATAAAAGGAATAAATTCTGTGACAAATCAAGTACAGTCCTTCCCAATCTTTAGACTACTCTGAAAATAATTGCGCAGAACATGAGTTTAGTTATAAATACGTATTATATTATACTAGGTTCTGCTCGCGAGTTCGTCCGCGTGAAAAATTTACTTTGGGCTAACGGTAAAACGCAGCGGAAACTCTCAAAACGAATAAAAAAATAATGAAACATTCTTCATTGGTGCTGCGCTCCTATTGATCTTAGCGTGGTGATATATAGCCTATAGCCTTCCTGTATCTAACACAGATTTTTCAAATCGGACTTAGAAAAGGGCCTACAATAATACTATTTTTTATCATAGTTTTATTACGATATTTTCCTTCTCCTAAATTTCCTACTCAGATGCCAGTACCCGAACCTACGTCCATCGACACGGTGTCCGAAAATGCTATCAACTAATCTATTATAACTTAACATTAAACGAGCTAGAAAATGTAACAAAATCTCATACCGTGGAGACAGGCGAAGTAAATATAAGACAAGCTTATATTTACTTCGTTAAAGATACCTTAGGTGAAAATAACCCTATATTATACAGAACATAACGTGGCGACATGATTACACGTGAATTATTTTATAAGGAGCTCAAGGAACATTAGAATGTCCAATGTCGTGTACTTTGACCCATCAATGTAAATATTTAAAATAACGATCGCTGATTGTAATGCAATCCGATATGGTTCCGATTTACTGGATATAAGTCAGCGGTCACCAACATTTTGATGTTGTGTAAGAAAACCAAATATATATATTTACTGATGAGCTGACGAAAGCTGATGAAAATCATTATTATTTTTTATTAACAATTTTATATTGTCTTTATCAACATTATCAATTAATAATTATTAAATTATATTGTCAATATTATTTTTTAACGAAAAACAATGGATATAATATTTTTTTTTTATATTTTACTTACGTTTTATAAGACTATCTATGTGCAAAAATAAATATCCTAAATTAGCCTTTGAAAAATCATATACATTCCTGTCAAAGTTCGGTTGAAAATTCAACCATTTTAGAGATTAATCTGCCTAAACAAACAGGCAGTATAAAGTATGCGTTTGTGAAAGTATAACTAAAAATAATAATTTTAAGAAAACGTCCCTTTTAGAAATCACAGTCGGGTTCTTGCTATTTATTTCATTGAACGACGATGATGAAACTTAGAATCAAAATGAAATCCTTTTAATTTCTGTTAATTTTATGTTCGTATTATTTTAAACATCTCAACTGAAATGAAGATAACAGTCCATTAAAAAAAGGATACTATAGAAATTTCTAATTTCTAAAGGATATAGAAAGGATACTAACTCCACGTTGAGCGAAAATCCTAATTTAGGCGTATTAGTATACGACATGACCATAAACATATAATTTGTAAATTACCAATTGTAATGTAAAAAAATGTAAATTACACTTATTAGAAACTATTAAAATATGTGACATAAATAAAAAAAGTTCTGCATTTCTGCGTCGATGATATATCTGTTGGATCTGAAGTGTCATCGAGATTCTGAGAAATCGTGATCCGGTATCGCCGTCGCGCCGTGCTCTATCCCTGTTTATACAAACACCACTACATACTTATTCCATTTTACACACATTACGTTTCTCTCAAACTCCTTTTTTTATTATGATCTCTACTAATAAATTATACATTTTTGTTTTAATTTTAATAAATGTATGGTTCATATTAAAGTTTGTTAAATATTAGTTACTCTAGCAAGGATTTCAAAATTGAACGTCTTTGTACCGAGGAAAGACATGAATACCCATTGAATTTGCAAGATGAGGGAATACCCAAACAGGCCCATACCCTTTTCACGTTCGGTGATTAGAAGTTACTAATGAAATAACACGAAATTTATATATGCTTCGTCATGAGATGATAATTAGAAATCAATCCAAAAGGATTTGAAAGTTATAGATAATAAACTTTCTCTTTTAAAACATGTATGCCAAAAATGGTATGTAGCTTAATATGCATATATAGGAATTTAGAGAAAGTATTAATATTAAATATTATTTTTAGTCTATGCTTGAATTTAGATACAGTAACATTAAACCTGTGTCTCGAAAGTCTAAAATCAGAGGCACACGGACTTCCTCGAGCATCCCGTTGAACTCTTTTGAACGAGAACGATAAAAAAAATTACATACACCCTTTTCATTCTGATCAACACAAATTGAACCTTATTCCATAGCATTAAAAACTATAGAAAATGTATATAATTGTTAGTAGAATGGCGGATGTTGTGTGGCCTAGGGTCACTGTGTAGTTTAACCAACGAGTAACAGCGATCTAAACTAAAACTATCTCCTGACTTTAAATTAAATTAAGTATACCTCACTTATTGATAAATTAGTATACCACAATATGATACACCTTCATTTCAATGACTTCTTTGATAGCTGTTTTTTTCTGTCACATATTAAATGTTATTATTAGAAAAAAAACTAATAACAGAGGATTACTTAGAGGAAACAATGATACAGAATGCGTAATTCAAATACAAATTAGTGAAAAATCGTCAAAAAAAAAACAATAATATTTGAAGATTTCGTTAAGTTTTTCATTGTTTGTATTTTAAGAGCTTTTCGTATTAACGGTTTGTTAAAAATGATCATGCCACTTGTTTCTCTTTAAGAAAACAAGAATCACAGACAGAAATGTGTCTTAAAATGAATTTGTTGACGTAACGCCTACCATACCGTCCCGAACGTCCACCAAAACGTACACTGTCTTATTAGGAGATTGCGCGAATAAAAAAATAATTATATGCACCCACACAACAATTATTTTTTAGTTTCACACGTAATTAAAATTATTTTCTTTGATCTAATACTGACAAAGCTTTAAATGTCATATACGATAATACTATTAAATATCTACTAGCAAGATATTAATTTAAATCACATGTTTTTTTTTAAATCAAGGTACAACTGTATTTGAAGTTGACGGTTAATTCGCTTGTAACTTGCGCCACGGTCATAGTGTAGCGTCGCGCCGGTCGCACGCGCCGACAAGGAAATGACGTCGTGGCGCACCCCGTCCGCTGCTCTGCGCCGCGCCGTCGCGTTATCTCGGCCACGCGTTTGCTCCGTTTAAACCGTTTATCGATGTTTCCTCTGCCCGGGTCACCACAAATATTCGCTGTTTCTTTTTCAATTCCATAACTCTTAACTAGTATATTGTACAATATTTAAAGCTGTCTTAATCATCAATTTATTTTACCAAAGCATCATATTTATGACGAACTGAATCTCAGAGGTAAATTATTTTTAATTGCCTACAGTTAGGATTGTAGTCCTATTTTCTGAAGATGGGTAAAGGCTTAAGGGACCACTTTTTATTAGTTTAAGTGAACGACCATTCGCTATATCTTTGCCATTCCAAATAAATAAAAAAATAGTTGTAAAGTGTTTTTATAGATCATCGTGGTAGGTGATATAATATCAACAGGTAGAATTTGTAGCCCTAGTTCGATTACCCATTATTTTGATGTTTTAAGGTTTAAAATCTATTACCAAGCTCGGATCGATGTGTTCAAGTTATTATTACCTAAATATATTGTCTTATAAATACTTTGATGTAACCGTCAGCGGATATAAGAGTCAACCCATGACTAGGTAATTATTAAAAATCAGATATAATTCCATAAAATTGGAGATAGAGCACGACTTCTTAATCATGTATTTTCATTATTCTAATTGTAGTAGCCCTTAAGAAAATTCTCACCACAATAAAATTTATCAGTAATGAGCTCGATATATGAGATATTTGACTAAGAATTTGTGGACATGTCGAAACCATGCTAAAATGTTTAAGTTTGTTTGCAATTAAATAAATGTATATAATAAGAAATCGTTCTACCTACGTTCATTTAGTACAAATGGACGCATTAAGTATGGGTCTAAAGAGAACCCAAACTCAACTGAATACTGCTAAGCTACATTCTCTTATTTTCATTTTCATTGGGTACCTATTTATGAACATACATTGGGTACATAAGACTGTAATTATTAAAATGACTTTTTAATTATAAATTAGTAGTTTATTTCAACTGCTTTATCTATATGTCAATACTACTTCAGTTTGTTTCAAGTTTTATACATTAACAAGCAACCCTCCGCGAATTTTCCCGTGGTAAATTACAAATATAAAACATAATAACAGTAAATACAGACTAACGCCACCTATCATCGCGTCATGGTAAAATTAATAGAATAAAATTCATAATGAAAAAAGAATAAACCATGCTAACAAGTTCATTGATCTCATATAATTTCAACGAATCAATAATATGTCTTTTCGCCGGGTTAGAGAAATTAATATTGCAATATTTTAAATACTCTAAATAAAAAAGATGATATGTTTACCTTTTTAAATATAAATAGAAAACCTACTTGAGCACCTTAGTATAATAGCCGTGTGACTATTCTGACTTTAGATTTAGAAAAAATGTTAATAATCTTGCAATATCCGCTCCGTCTGCGCAGTGAATATTCAAGGCTTTATTATAAGAAACAGCTGCCCAAAAAAAATTAAAAGAAAAGAGTTATTTTTAAATAAGTCTTGAAACTAAGCATAACCCATGATTCCATCTATAATTATTTTTATTTGTAAATAAAATGACTTTTTGTGTTAATCATATTTAGCATAATCCTACGTATCCTACGTATAACAACGATGCGTTTTGATAGATTTGAGTTAACACGCTTTATTTAATATAGGAATTAGCTCCAAAATCTATTACTTATTTGCCAGAGATTCAATTCAAGTACCATTATTACAGGGTAGGTCATATGTGAATGATAGTGACATCTGGAAATTACATCCCACTCTGTACATTCGCTAGAAACGATTGTAACTACATTGTTATAAAAAATTATACAATTAAGAGATGAACCAGATCGAGTTTCTAGCCTGTATGCCTGTTGTCCGAACTGGTGGAAGTTTTGACTTTCATAAACGCCTTCTCATGGTCCGAATTGGGTAAAGTATTTTGGATTTTGACAATACACTAGCAGGCGATTGGTGATACATTTTTAATAATGATCGGAAAATTCATTGGGATTACCAACCCTCTTGCGAGATCCGGGACGTTTCTCTTGTTTCTAGGGTCGTAAATCAGGCGTCATGTTTTTTTAGATAAATATACATAGAAATAAACTCTACTAATAATTCTGTAGCTATTCGTATATGTCTACTTTTTTGATTTATCAAAATAGGAACCCTAATTATCATTATGCAAATTAAAGTGCATATATAATACCACCTATACACTATACAATGGTGTTTTTGATGTGTAACATCTTTCCTTTCGGTTGCTGGATATTTTTTGTGGGAGTGATCATGGAAAAGAGACGGAAATATGTTACAGGCAACCGGGGAAGCGTGCGCTATTTGATTTGGCGGAGAGAATCAGCTGTACATTCTACAGTTGTGCAGAGTTGTGTATGAAATCCGAGGTTACCTTTATTTATATGTGTAAACCATATTAATAATTATCTTTACAATTAAGCGTCTAGTAAAGTTCATCATTCTTAAAAAAATGAGTGCAAATTATATGGAATTAATCGAATAAATATTTTAGTGCCGATCTATTTCATACTTTTAGGTTAATTCCTGTCGCTGTTAATATAGTGGGCACCCAGTGGTCGACATTCGACCATAATTCTTTGATTTTTTAAAGTTTGAACTTGATTCGGGTTCTATTATCAAAGGTTTTCATCATGGCTACTCAGTTATTTGGCACTTTTTTAAATTTGTATTAACATTTAAAAAAATCCATGTCTAAATGAAAATCGTAATTAATTATAAATTTGAAACCAAAACAGGCGGTTACATAAGGTGGTAAGGCTCTCAAATTCTAAGTAAAGATAACTTTACGAAAATAAAGAAATTTATCGCAACTCGATATCGATATCGATCGCACCGATGATGATATTCTTAAATCTTAAAAATATAAATATTTCTAATCATACCCGATTCATTTTTTTTCATGATTTAAGTTACTACTGCATATTTACCATGACTAGAATTAAACATGTGCAAGCAAGCTCGAGCCTTAATATAGAATGACAAATATTTTTATGCTTTGAATATATTCGACCAATACAACGACGAATAAATTGATTTCACATATATTTCATCTCAGTTTCATAGTAGGATAACATTTCAGACGTTACACATTTTATGCGACTACTGTAACGCTCGCTCGTTTTTTATTTATTTATATGGCAACACACAGACAACCCTTTAGTTCAGTAGATATATAGAGAAAAACCGCAAGCAAAATAGGCACAAATATCTTATCAATGACAAAAAGGGACGATTTTACTTAGCTACCGACAACACGACACTTTTATAAGATACAAAAGAACTTATGTACTACGAAACATTTATCTAATATAGACCAAAATTAATAAAAAATAGAGTATATAATTAAACGTAAAGTGAGTGTAACCGATCAAAGAGTAAATTAATATACAGTGCTAATGTTACGCATGAACGTAGATTTTAAGATATGGGCAACTCGGCGCCGCGCCGGTCCTTAAGGTTAACGATACACCGAGCCTATTTATTTATTTATATATTCTGGCTTAGCAACAGAACACAAATTATATTTATCTCCTTATTAATGTAAAAATTGAAGTATCATATCATGTATAGGTATACAGCAGCCCTTACAAAAAATATTGAAAAAAGTCTAGGCAGTAAGTGATCCGTACTGGCAAGAGAAAGGAAAACTTAAAACAAGGGAATATCTGCGTTCTTTTCTGAATTTTTGAAGTGAAACTTCTTTAGGCGCACGAGGGTAAAATTTTTACAGATGTAACGTCACGCAGGTATGCAACGGAAGTGACGTCATTTGCAGTAAACGCAGATTTTTCATATATTTTTCAAGTCTAAAGTTTTAGATTTGTATAGATATAAACAATACTTATAAATTAGTTCGCCAAAGAAGTTTCAGTTCTGACATGTGTACTTTGTACGCACGCATTTTTTTTTAATTCAATTATAGTTTTAATTATTTAATTTTCATAATTTTTAACATTAGTTTAATTTCACATCTATTGGCTTTCCGAGCAAATAACTATATACATTTTTATACTGTTTATTAATTATTGAGACATATAATGGGCTGTACAAGCTCAATACAAAATAGCAATATTACACGTACACAGGCCGCTAAGCATGTCGAGGTCATCCGTGACGCGTCACAAGTATATCGAGGTCATGGGGACACGAATCCATAAGTTGTCTGCTAACATTTTTTTGATAAAAACAAAACGCTACCATTACTAAACACTACCTTTAAAAAAAAACAAAAAACTACTAAGGATTAGACCGATCCCCGGTGCAACGCAGCCTTTAAGCAGGAAAATCTTAATTTATTACTGCAAACTTAAGATAATAGTTTGAGATAAGTTAAGTCTGTTTGTGTGCCACTGACTGCACTCTACAATTATAATGTAAAGGTGTGGTTCACTTAGATCGTTATTAAGATGTAGATCTCGTTTATTTATTGTTAGATAAACTCCAGTTAAATTGTTTTATCGTGCGTCCTTTAACGCTCGGGTATTTGGTAAATTAATACCGTCTCTCACATTGAGCCCTGTAAATTGTTTCCTTAACCCCTCGATTTTTTACGGATCTCAAAATGGCGGCTCCTACTTTTGAATATCATAATTTTTACTTTATCATAAACATTACATAAATTGTTATAGTTTCAGTTTATCACATTTTGTAATAAACACGGATTTTTTTTAAATTTATGTTGCCAACAGTTTATATGGAGCATAAAGCTTTATGGTTTGGAACAGCCCAGGGGTTAAGATAATCTTTGTTTAATGCACATATTTTTCAGTATAGATAAAATGAATAATTAATTAACTCACCGGATGGTCATAGAAGCTTTTAATAAAAACATGTAACTGTCAGTCAAATCTAGAATGTTTCATTTAAATTGATTTGTTTCGATTAACGAATAGCGCAATGACATTAGCGGTTATTCGGCAGACGTGTTGTGTATTCGAAACATTAAAAAAAATATTTTTTATAGGTTTTTGACCAAAATCTCATCTGGTTTTAAATAACGATGTAGTAATGACCACTAATGAGGTGGACATTAAAGACATCGAAGCTAGGGGGAATTTACTTTCAAATGCAGCTACCGACCATATTAAAATGGAAACCTCGACAAATTATACCTAAACCTTCCCCATGAATTATCATTCTATCTACTGGTGAAAACAGCATGAAAATGGCAGTTTTTGACTTTATCGCGAACAGATAAGCTGACAAAGGACTTTTTTTTAACCGACTTCGAAAAAGGAGAAGGTTACTATGTTCGGTTGTTGGTTTTTTTTTATGTATGTTAATCGATATTTTAGTCAATTGTGAACCGATTTTAATGATTCTTTTTCTATTTGAATTGGTACACTATGTAGTGATTAACTGCTACCTATGCAATCGTCCGTGTGAAATTTTAAAAAATATGTTACAACCGCGTGAGTCGTGTGCTTTACTGACTCCAAGAATAAATATACATAATTGAACGACATATATTTGTATGTAATATGAATTATATCATCTTTTTGGTCAATTTGGCGGCCATATTGTTTTATTTACCACGTTTGCTTCCACATAACTCAGTTATTATAGCAACGTATAAGAATAACTTAAGTATATCGACAATACGGGCATATTATAACTATCTATAAAATAAAAGATTTAAGATATATTGTTCGATAATGTATAGCTCATAATTTTCATTACTTTCTTATATAGTGTTAGTGAGCACTGAGTTTGGTATATAGTAGGTTGAAGTTCCAGGTATGTTGCTGATGATAAATCCCATCCCATTCGATATACTATTAGTATTCATATATTTAATGTACACGTTACATGTTACAGTAGATGGCGTTCGTATCGTAGTTACAAATGTTTTTGAAAAAGCGTTTCTGTAATGTAGACACCCACACAAAATTTTACATTTCTTTAATCCATTTTCAAAAAGCGCGTGCGGAGCCGCGGGGAAATGCTAGTATATCATAAAAACGAAACGTTAAATCAAGTACAAGGACAATAATAATTCATAGTAATCTCACAGGAAACTGCTGACCCCATAACAAAACTACTATACTGTTAATTCCATGATTGACAAACTGTCAAAGATCGCCACTAAACCCGTTCGCACTCGTAACAACCGCTATATGACGTCACTAGACAGAGACGCAGATACGTCGCGTCAACGAGCGCAAACGACACAGCATCGTCGTAAAAACAACATGCCAAATACGGGGATCACATGTGGTTAAATATCGACGTATAATCTCATATCCCGGGGATATGGGGTTGGAAGATCGGTTTCCTTATATTTTCCCGTGTAGATGATCATATCGTGTGTATTTCGAATGGTTGTGACCCGGTGTTATTAGTGTATTGGAGGTTTTTGAACGCAGATGGCGCGTATTGAAGACACGGTATCGGACACGATTCTATCGTGATATGTGTTTACGGACTCTGTGGCTACCGGTATTGTTGTTTTGAATATAAATCCCCCTTGTAAAGGAGAACCACTAAATATGTTAATTACACACGATTTTATATAGACTTAATATACAATTGGAAGCAGGAATACAGTTCGCCTGATTATGACTGATCAATTTGATTGAAGAGCAATTTCGTTTTCAGTTCCAGGTCGTATATGGTAGGTAATTCAAATCATATTATACCTTAAAGTAAATTGCGGCTGATTAAATTTTATCATTACAGCTTTCACCCTATAAAAACGCGAGATGATCCGTAGCCTAGGTAATATTCTGAAAACTCCTATATTTATTTGTAAGTTTCGTCAACTTTGGTTCAGCCGTTTCTAAAGTTATTACCCCGAGACAATCAATAAAAAAAATTTAAACATGCATATAAAATAATTTATCTTTATAAAAAATTATAGTAGTGTTATAGATTTTAGTAACTCGAAACATGCTAAACAATAATTTCACACGAATCCGGTATAACTGTTTGATAATGTGAACGACTTTTTAATCTAGCATAATCCAGCTTCCAAGTAGTTACCAACAGTAAATACGGTAATATTAACTCTAAGTCTAACATCCATCACTGCCTCGTACTAACTTTACCCCATTTTACTGAAATGTAACTTAAAAAGAGAAATACTCCATATTTAAAAATTTATTACACCACTTAAGCAAACACACACACAACAGAGACCGTAAATCAAGAATAACCGACCAATCTCTCAAGTTCGCGTGTCACCTCACTTGAAATAGTGTTGCGCCGCGTCGCATCGCGTCAGTAGCGCTTGTCGATACGTTATATCGATATTTATCGAGGTGATGCCGGCAGACTTATTGCCGCAGATCGGTTGATAACGAGCCAATTTGTTGGCGACTCGCAAAGCTTGTCGCGTCGAATATATTTTTTATCGACAATCCGCCGGGTATTGTTTTGTGTTCACAGAAAAAGTGTAACAAACGAATAGTTCGTTACAACAGTCACAATACTAAGCTTAATTATTCATATCTACATAATCTATCCATATAGAGATGGATGTTGATATATGGGATATCGATAAACTCCGATCTCATTTGACCGATTAAGATGAGAATCGGTATACCCGTGTTTCTTTTCAAGGAGAAGGATTTATGCCATCCGTTACTACTGTGTATTGTATACTATACATCGGTGTAAGTTAGCGCTAGGTTATGTTTTAATGTTATTAGATTTTATATTGTAATTTAGCGAGGACGAAGTCGGGGATGGTAACTAGGCTTTTATAATAGTAGCTGTAGATAATAATAATCTTTATTAGGTATTTTGTTACATTTCTATAAATAAAGGGGTCCCTGCCTCCTACGTTAGTGTATACTGTGTTGTAGGAGACAGTTAATGTGTATGTAAAAAGAAGTATGTATGAAAAAGATAATGAGCGTGTACGTGTATATCATTATAAAGTCGACGGTATTAGAATGATGTTACATGTGTGCTATTGAATCTTTGGTGTGGGGATCACTATTTGTTTGAATTTCTTTATGAGTAAATCGGAGTTCATGATTAGATTATGAACCTATAATAGATAGATAACTATAAGAACTTATACACATGATTTTTGCATGAAGGTATTTATTATGTGCGTTTTACATTAAATATCTATTAAATAAGTCCTAAATATCGCTGTAGCATATCATCTTCTATCCCATTCTACCGATCATCATGTAAATTTGTAAACATCGATTTTAGAACATGGTGACTATTTACACATGAACATTTTGCTATAAAATAATATTTATTATAAGTATGCTCAGAGGACACGCCGCCAGTAACGAAGTACCTTAACGTAAAGTAAGGAATCAAAGCATTAAGTTTAATTTAATATCTTAAGAAAAATAATCAATTATTAAAAAATAGACATAAAATAGTGCATTATAAATTACATAAAAGTATGCTACGTATTATTTTATTTTTATTTATTTACTAATTTCTACGCTTTCAGTATTGAAGTTATACAACCGGTAATGCACGATATCTGTTCAAATTTCGATACTTGTATACAACAGAAAGAGAGACATAAAGAAAAATAAAGTCGCACGATTTCTATTAGTCAACTTCTATCGCAATCCACGTAACAGAATCTCGTTGCAATAATCACGGGAACAATTACAAATAAAACAGTGCAAACACAGGTCCAACTGATTATAGTACATAAAGCAGATGAGAGAAATATTTGTTTAGGTACATTATTAAGCAATGATAATAAAGAATATAGATAACCATATAAATGTCGTAAGCGATAAATAACATCCAACTTTTTGCTCAACATGATATGCAATTAACCATATCAGCATGGACAGAATTCCAAATAAAACTAATCACATCGTATAAATCATTACGAAATATGATTATTATTTCACTTAATTGACACAGTATTTATACGGATGTGAGGTAACATCACTAGCGGTCAACCGGCTCGTTAGCGCCGCCATAACGTGTACACATTTACGTCGCCGCACTTACGATCTAAGCGAGACTCGGACGCACAGGTTAAACGCCTGCACTTTACTATATAGTTGCAAATTATCGCACGCGCGCATCCCTAGGGTACTACTAAATGATTTCAATATTTCAGAACATCAACGTCGTACCTGCAATTTGTTTGGATTTCCGTCAGCCGACTTTTACATAGTGCAACATGATGATAAAGTTTATTTGTATAGACATGTATTTCTTTTAAATAGATTATACATTAACGATTCAACTGGCTTATTTCATTAATTAATACTAATTCTAAAATTAACTTTTATCTGTATAACGTCACAACATGTCCTCAGTTGGTAAAAAACAAATAGTACGTCTATAGGATTTTTGATTTTTTTTATTGTAGCACAGCAAAGTGACTGCACTGTGCCTGATGGTGAGCACAGTACAATCCAAAAACAATGGCGTTATCTCTATCGCTATCAGATGCGTTATCTCTCGCCGGATGCCGCTGCCATGCCGGCCTGCGTGAGCGATCAACCTCCGTCCGTGTCCAGAGGTGACCAGTGTTAAAAACTTTTTTAGCCGCGTTAACCGATTTTGGTTGAGGAAAAAATTATAGGTTCGCGTCACCGATAATCTCAACATGCTCGTGACGTATTGCACTTGCATCAGACTAGTGACGCGTAGTATAATATATAGTATTGACATTTTGTATTGAGCATGTGCAGCACATGATATTTTTGATTAATGAATAACCTGTACAAAATGTATGCAATTACTGCTCCGCGTGCCACTAGATGTGAAAACCAGACGAATGTTAATCATTTCAATTTACAAATTTTGAAATAAGCAAACAATGCCGCTTTTAAGTTTAAAGGAAACCACAAAAATTATCACTGAGACTAAACTTTTGATATACCCAGACTTCACTACCATACAATTAAAATCAGCTGTTAATATTTTCTGTTCAGATGGATGCAATTTCATCCCGAATCTATTAATATTATTTACATTCAGTTAAGTACGTATGGAAAGAAATTGGTAGCTATTAAACTTTGTTGAAATAATCACCGAGATAAAATACAATTACTTCCTTCCGTTCAAACCATAACTAATTAAGATACTAGGAAAGTTCTAACAGTGTATAGAATGTGGTAACTATATGGGAACATCACGGAACTTAAACCAAACAAACTGAAATAGTTTAGAATATTATCCGATACGAAATATATATAAGAGTTGTTGAGTTATGTATGCTTGGTACACATACATGTTTCAACAACTCATATATGTATGAATAGTTAGCTTAGCTTAGGTTAGCTCATATAGGTCGCGAATTGCATGTATCAGGCAACAGCCAAAGCCGAGGTGTGCCGCTCACCCTTGAACTAGTTGCCAAAATCGGCTGAATGCCTTAAGCGCTCGCCTTAGTAGTCTGGTGAAGCTGTTAAGACCTTGCTTGGTCAATAGCGTAGTCAGTTCGAAAAAATAAACTTAAACCAAAATGACATAGATATCCGATAAAGGCAGTATATATACTTGTTTAGACAGAACAAAAAGATTTCTCAAAGCAGTAACATCAAACGTGTGAACAAAGTCAACGACAATTTATGTAAATTGTTGGAATAAAAAAGCGCCGACAGAGTTGTTGATATACGAAGGTCCCGAGCGCCGGCGTATAGCCGGAACATCTGCCGACTCAACACAATATTTCCAAGCGTTATCTCGCCATGTATTTTTTGTATAACTTCGCAAACTTTATCCCACGACAGCGAATCGTTATGACGAGATCGCCTAATCTCGACACATCGTTATAATAAACGGTATTTATTAATACACAAAAATAGCTTTATAAATATGTATTGTAACCCGCAGCTTCGGTCGCGTTTTAGCTATGTTTGTAATTTTGAGCTACTTTTTGGATCAAACTTACCCGATATAGAAAATTGCATGATGATCGGTTCAGTAATTGGTGGTGTGAAAACGTAACAAACAGACTGATACTAGTATCTATAAACTAGTAAGGATATTTATAGAAAGAACTAGCTGGAACCCACGATTTATTCTCGTAAGAAAGGTTTTATTATTTCATACGATCTAAGTGTTATCTTGTATTAGTTGTATCGTATGACTTTTTACCGATTTTAAGTTACTTCTGTTAATTTACTAATTATTGATTAACCCATTAAAAAAAGTTTAATGTTATATAACCTAAATAATATCCTTAAATGTTGTCTACAGACGGTAACGTAACGGTAACGGTTTGCGGGGTGGTAGGGTTTTACAGCCCGACTGGAACGCAACCACCATGTATATGGCGAAAAAGCCCGTAATAGTGATTCGCTTCTGCGGGTCGCGTTTCGGGATCAGCCTGTGCATATCCAGCTCTTCGCTGGCCGGCATGACAGCGGCGACCGGCGATGGATAGTATGTCATTCGGTGGTCGCCATTGTTTTTGGATTGTACTGTGCTTACTATCAGGCACAGTGCAGTCACTTTGCCGTGCTACAATAAAAAAATAATAATAATAACAGTCTCGTCAAAATCAGTTTATCCCTTTTCGAGATGAATTGGGATAAACATGAGGCACTGCAATTTTATTTACATATATAGATTAAGTACAAAGAATATAACATCGTAAAGTACATTTTAAGACTTTTACGAGCATTCTAAATCTGTCATTTCATACATTTTGAACACTTTTCGAAATAAAAACCTCAGTGTATTTCGAATGATATAAAAAAAAACTGATGTTTAAATTCAAACAAATAGAGGTGGGTTTTCAACAGTTATCGGTACGCGATTCGTTGTTTTTATTCTGTCGTCTGAAATGATAAGGAGTGAATTAATTATAGAGATGAATCTACACGGTGAGCGCGTAACGGCCGCGACTCGACCCGCGTAATAAAATAAACGTTTTGCAGAAAATATCTCGTGGTGTGCCCGCTAATTAATTTTATTCTATGAAATCTTAGACATTCGTAATCTGGGTCAATGCGACTATTTATTTTAATGTTAAGTAAACAGGTTAGTTCATTTTTATTTATGAAGTTAATTTCATATGAGCTTTAGTAGACAATTAAATGTTCAAGCGTACGTTATTGATGTATGTCTTATCTTGATTTTAATTGTTGCTTTTAATATGTTTATATGTTAGGTATTGGAGCTTTATCTACTGCGAAGAGAGGACATGATAAATTCGTTTTTATAGGTATAGTAGTATAAGACCACATGAGTACGGTACAAAGTATGCCTTCAAGTATAAGCATTTATACATCATTTAGGGTGTGCCAAAGAAAAGACTTTTGTTTTCGCTATCATACCAAAATATCATAGTATATATCTATATATGTACAAAGAAACGCTCTTCATTTCAATTTTAAGAGGTCCTCCATCGAACTTTACACTTTCCGTTAAGTTAATTTTCCTTTAAGTTATACGTTAAGATGAGACCTGACCGTTGTAAAACGTAGTCCTGTGAGGCTGTAAGAACCTGCCAGGCCAATAGCGTAGTTAATTCGAAATCAACAAAATGGGTGTTGTAAAAAGTTCACTTATGAAAATATGAAAATGCTCGGACAATATCAGGTCAGATTATGCTGTGTTCAAGTGAGATAGTCTCTGTCTGGGTCTCTGTCATTATCATCACCACGCCAGTACTACAAGAACATTTCTCAGATTCAGGTATCCTCACAATGTCAAACAGTTACCAATTTAAATTAGTAAATGTTCTCCAATTCCGAAAAGTTTCTTGATACATGCCGGAGTTCAAAGCTGCGGTTAAACCGCTTAACCATCACGAATTTGTACTTTGGGTTACTTTATTTGACTTAATCACCACCACCATGCACATTATGATAAATCAGTCATAGTGACTTACTTTTAGTTAGCACTCTTTAACTTGCAGGTCGAAATACGAAGTCCATAAATTTTTCTACTTTACGACTCTGGATCACCACACGCAAGAACGCTGGCAATGGACGATAGTTCTTTAACGATCGCCGTTACTTTCAAAATACATCGTACTCATAATTCCCTCAGTCCTATATAACTTAATTTGGCGAAAACAAACTGTCACTGAGAATGTTTATTGAATAAACGATTTTAAAATCATCATAAAATAGACCCAATAACGCAATACGGCGCTACGTTTCCACGAACCGAAGATGAAGAAATAAACGTGGGGCCATTAAATAAGAGAGCGAGAGCATCGGACACAGGCTTTCCAACTGTATTATTATTAATTCGCTATAAAGAAATACCGGCGTGTATAAACACAATGAATGTCCACAGATATTAAATACTACAAGGATTTATGCATTTATGTGACTGATGGTAATAGATAATATTATAATTCGATTATTTGTGCAGTGCAGTTTCACAACGCGTTCAATTTTTTATGTTTTAAGCTACTATCAAGCTTAAAGAAATTGTGTACAAAGCCGATTGTTTGCACTAATTTGTACATTGTATGATGATTGTTTCGCTCCTAAAGGTCATAACGTGATTTTAAAACTTACAAACTCTATTAATAGATACGCTCTAAAATTCAGAAAAAATTTTTCGAATCTTACTTATAGTCTCAAAAAATAGGGTGTTAAATCAGACAAGAACATAAACCCTTAAAATGTATATATGTGTAATATATATGTAATAAATAAATGCTGTTGCGTCGAGACAGAAATTAATAGTAACTTTTATATCCTTTTATTATCGCGTTGATTACCTAGGCAGAGTAATTGACCGAAGTCAATTTAGAAACAGGCATACGACACATCTGAGTCGTTACATTTTAGAATAAGCTAGATCGAATTTTATCCGTTTCTAATATTTAACGTTATTTTCAAGATCTTCCAATTTTGCACATGTTAAATATGAAGATTATAAAAAAAACCTTATGGCGGCAAAATTGGAACTTCGGTCTCGGTGTGTATAAACTACAAATCTTAAAAAAATTAAACATGTTATATGAACGTTTAAAATTGGATTTGGGTAATTTTGATTGTAATGAAATAATTTATGAAATTTACGATTTATGGTGACAAATGGTACATGAGATTTCCACAATGTATATGAGTCATGACCGCCTCGAGCATATGAATCGATAACCTCTTACTACTGCTAATATTAGTCCAATAATAAGCTATAAAAAACGCATGTTTCTTGGCCCCTAAACACACATCTTAACATAATAGACACCGGAACATTAATAACTCAGAGTGACGTACAAACGACTCATTCGTCAGTCATTACTGATTACAGGAATTTCAAGTAGCTTGTAAGAGCATGGGAGTGTAATTGAAATCAGCAATCAACATATTAGTAGTTTTAATTTATATCAATCAAAATAGAAAGACCTTAGAAAATATAAAGTTGTTTTTATTTTTTACCTGTTATATGTATGTAATTATTTTTTGTAATTACCGCAGCACCATCTCATAACGGATTTTAGCAAAATAGTATTCCCTGTGTCTCTACGCCTAGAAGTTTTCATGACTGTCAGTTAAACGATAAAGAAGTGCAACGATGTATTACAGCGCCACCTAGCGGCAAGTAAAAATAAAACTTTACTACATAAAAAGTCACTCAGTGGTGCCAACGTTCAAGATAAGATAGTCGGTCACATGGTGCAATGGAATTTGGATAAATACTTTTTAGTTCGTTTTGTTACAATTTACAAATCTTTTAAATAATTTATTAAATTTGATACTCGTAAACTTTAACCCACTTCTTATGTGTAACCATTTTTGATTAAAGTTACAACTTCAGACACCTGAGCAACACTGAGATCCGGCATTATCACTCAAATATATCAAATGAAGTTCCTTTTGCTCAATAATAACATTTTTTATGCAAAAAAAAATTAAACTAATAAAAAAATAAAAACCTGCAGAATCTCATACACTAAGCAACAAAGAAATTAACAGATAACGAAAAGAAAGCAATGAAAGTTTTTTTTTTGCAACCAATATTCCAGATTCTTACTAGCATTGTCGAATCGGTAAATAGTCTTGCGATAATTTCAACGTTCTAATTAGCTGGTAGCCCCTTGTTAGAACTTGCCCGGGACTTTTATGACGTCTCAGAACTCATGCTCCGTGGTATTATTTTCCACCCATTTCACTTATGCGTAATAACCAAACTATATTACATAAAATGTCACCAATATTACGAAATATAGAGTCAAAGAACACAATATTATGAATAAAATATAAAAGTCACTACATTCCATACCAAGATCCTGTCAAAAAATCCAAATGAAAGTTTAAATTAAATTCTATTTAATTATTTTTTTAATTCAATAATACTGGTATATATGGCCAGTAGGAAGTAAGAAAATATTTTCTGCTATACTACCTTATATTGCGTTCCTGTAAATATGCCCATTTGTGTATGTATATAGACAAGAATTGATCGTTTAACAGACTATGTCGAAATGAAAATCGATCCAACGTATTAAAAACACCAGTTCGAATGACCAGTGAGTGTTTTTTTAGTACCGGACGACGTGCGAGTCAGCCGACCCAGATAGCTACGTAATTGCGAAGCCTTGGTGTGCACGGGCGCCGCTATTATCCGGCCGTTTTAAACACTCACCACACTGTATCCTCACTATAGTGACATCACTATATGAAGCGATGATGGTTTTGTTGATAACGTGTTCGGATACCGCGTCGATGGACGTAGACACATTCGTAGTAACTGCAATAATAACAACTGACACGGAGCTTTCGGTGAAGGAAAACATCGTGATAAAACCACAGCATGGTGGTAGGACTTTTTTTATTTTATTTTTTTATTGTAGCACGGCGAAATGACTGCACTGTGCCTGATGGTAAGCACAGTACAATTCAAAAACAATGGCGACCACCGAGTGACACACTATCTATCGCCGGTCGCCGCTGTCATGCCGGCCTACAAAAAGCTGGTTATGCACAGGCTGATCCCGAAACGCGATCCGCAGAAACGAATCACTGTTACGGGCTTTTTCGCCATATACATGGTGGTTGCGACCCAGTCAGGCTGTAAAACCCTACCACCACGCTTTCGCCATTGCCTCGTTCGTTATTCGGTAGGGTGCACCACGTGCAAGTGAGGTTGGCTTGGATGTCTCAAGTCTTAGATGTTATTCGACACCCGAGGTTATCCTTATCATTGCGCCCCTTTATCTAAGTCCGTCTAACTAGCTACCACCCTCAAGTTGACAATCTGTCGCCAAGCACTTGCTGCACTTGAAAACCAGCCTATTCTCGGTTTACCATGTTTACCGTATATAAAAAAATCACGAGTATTAATTTACACATCCACATACATACTAGGAACTGTTCGTGACTACGGGTTCAATTACAATATAAATCTGAATCACTGTCACTGTTTGGTGGTCTAGCGCCGGTGTGATTCATCACAGCTTCTTACCAAACGGGGTGAACATTACTGCAGATGTGTACTGTGAAGAACTGAACACAATAATGGAGAAGCTGGCACATCTCCAACCAGCATTGGTCAATCGCTCGTCTCCGCTGCTCCTGCACGACAACGCGCGACCTCATACTGCATAGCAGACGGTCTCTAAGTTGCAAGAACTGGGGTTGAAAGTTCTCCGTCATCCGCCCTAATCACCAGATCTTGCACCTACAGACTACTACTTTTTCCAGAATTTGGATAACTCCTTGGCGGGAAAAAACTTTAATACCCGAGAGGCAGTACAAAATGCCTTTGAAGAATTTATAATATATATATATAACGAACGGAAGCGAACTACTGTAAAATTAATGTAGATTTAAGCTATATACACTCATTAAAACATATATACATATACATACATAATAATATATATAAATCAGAAATATATATATAGAATATATATATATATATATTATAAATTCTTCAAAGGCATTTTGTACTGCCTCTCGGGTATTAAATTTTTTCCCGCCAAGGAGTTATCCAACTGGAAAAAGTAGTATATATATATATATAAATAAGCAAAGGGAATTTAGTTAAATACACCCTTCTCCGTTATATCAACAAATTATTATTTTTTTAGTGAATATTAAAGTTTGAAAAAATAATGAATTATGGTAACATTTCGACCGTTAGACGATCACTAGTACTCTGAATTTTGCATTAACCGATGTCTGTTATCGCTTTCCTATGGGAAATACGTAATTAAGAGGTCGTATTTCACTAAATAATATTGTTAAAAGTTAATAAATATAATTACACCAAATATATAAAATACAAGCATTAATTAACTTAAAACATAATCGAAATCTGTTGTAGAAGTCAATATCTCCATTCCTTCAAATTATTTCAAGTTAGAAAACCAGTACAAACGATAAACATATTGTATGAATATAACCCTAACGTTTATTACAAAAGCTTCTTCGTATAAGTTCCCACAAAACACATTAATACATGTCATTCGAAATAGGACCAAACGTGACCCGAGAACTGACCACGGGTTATTGTGTCAAACGACGGTACATTTCATGCAACAAGGAACAAACCAAAAATTAATTCAATAATTTATCTAATGAAATTAATAAATTGTACAATTTTTAAGCATTTTTTCACAACGAAAACAGTACATACGCTGTCTAATACTTGACGGTTCAATTTATTTTAAGCATGCAGTAGAGTTCAAATAAGATTACATTTTCCATTGTCTGTACTGACAATTTTATTAATATTTCAACTGCTACGTGTAAGAAGGCAATGAAAAAGTTGAATTGTAAAAAGCCATAGCTAGTCTAAAAACGTAAAATATAGCTACTAAATTTAATATTTCATAATATTGTCTTGATTACTCTAAGGTATAAAAAATAAATAAACACACACAAACACAAACTCATAACCGACCTTTATACTGCTACATACAACTGACCTGAAAGGTAACAGAAAGGAACATTAGTTATGGGAACTTTAAAAGTGTTAACAAGAAGAATTTTGAAGAAGAAAACTTGTTATGGATACGTGAATAAAAAATATGATAGTCAAAAATGTTTATAAAATTGTAAGGACAGTGCAGTATGGTATATATTTTTGTAATAAGTATAATATTCATAGATAAACAAGTTGACAATAAAAACTCAGCAGAGAAATTCAATAATTTTATTAATAAATAATACATTTTTTAATAACGAATGCAGAGTGGTAAATTCCTTCTCCCATTGTATCTTGATTGCGCCAACGATTGAGAAATACAAATGTTTACCTTGTGATAGAGTTCGTATTTCAACCACAACATATAATAAATACATGTTCAATATATAAGTTCACCAAAGAAAAGTTCCTTAATAACTCCATTATTCTGATATTTTTCAAAATTGCAATAATAACCAATATTCATTATCATGTCCTGGTTAACGAAGAACATAATTAAATCACCATTCTGACTATAATCATATATAATATATGAACAGAAAACAAAAATGGCAGTCAAGATGATTTAGAAAAACAAACCTCAGAAGCTATTTTAAATGCTTTTATTTCCGAAATAGATATGGTGACATGCCAGTTTAAAATAAAAAAAGTGTGAGAAAGGATACCTAAAGCGAATAAATGCAGTCTCATTTGAATGTATAATAGAAAATCACATAACAAATCTTTCTGATTACTGATAAGACTTTAATTTTGCTTAATGATTTTTTAGTTATCTTATTGATGATTAGATGAAACCTGATTTCACAAATACGCCTTAATGAAGCAATTCTAAACTTACTAAACAATGTTTATATGCATATAGATTTTTAAAACACTTATTTTCAGTAATTTCGAATACTTTACAAGATCATAAATTAAATGCATAAAGTAAAAGCACATTATTATGTGTAGGTACCATTAGTTTTAATATCTCAATCGTGTTTATGTATGTATAATTATGTATAAATATTTTTAGAGTTCACTTAGTTTATCGAAGACACGTTCACATAAACTGAGTGAATCCATATATGTAAAATTTCTTGGTCCTTATATTCCTATATAGATCATTAGTATATAGATATACTAATGATCTATATACACTATATAGATTATGGTGAAACGCTAAAACCTTATAGTACAATATATAACGAATTAAAAGCAGAACAATTATACTAATGCCTTACAATATGAGGCTTATCGTTGTTTTGTCTATGAATAAAAGTGAGTCAACTGTTTATTTATTGTGCGGGAGCACGATCCATGTAAATCGCATTAATTGTTCCATCGATTTAAATACATCTACATAAAATCTATTTGAAAACAAAATGACGTTTGTTATTCAATGCGCAAACGAGACGGTCGACAGGTGGGGACGTTGCATACTTCATTTAATTATTTAGATGACTCTAGTAATTAATATCAAAATTACATAAAGATAAAAAAACGAAAAGCTCGATAACATTTTCTCTCCAGCTTCTTTTCTACGTCAAAGTTTGTTCGAAATTTGTCTTTATTAAAACTAGTTGTATCTAAGACTCCACATACGATTGTTATAATTAGCAGAGAAGATATAGTTCAAATATAGTGTACGTATAACTATTTCCATAGCAGCCGAACGATACAAAAATTTAAATAGTATAGTAAAATGATTAACATAAGAGACTTTAGAAGAACCATGAAAAATACTTAGATATGCCAACCTAAGTCAAGACAGACCACCGTGCACGTGCACACATACACACAGATACATAGATGGTGGAAGAGCTTTTATTTTTTCCCTTATTTTAGTTTAGATTAGCCTAGTTGTCAGACACGAAATACACGTTTGAATTCGTTAGGCACATGCCGGTATACATGTGTGTCACAGGAATTCTCATATGTATGAATAGCCAGCACGTTTTAACTAACACAGATTCGCGAAGTAGCATCCAAGCAACAGCTCAAGTCGAGGTTCAAGTCAACAGATTTTGTGTGAGTGTTCCAGTGGGTTCAAGAATGGTTTAGATTCACAATTGGACCCGGTAAGTGGCGCTAGACTTAGAATTTATTTTATTATCAGGGCAAGGCCACGTCCGCCCGGCCCGCTAGTTGAAGTATAAATGACTGAATCGTTGTTGTCATGTCACGTCGTTGTTGTCATGGCATTAAAATGTGTCTAATTGTCCTTTTTAATTTAAAAGCTCCATGGTCAAATGTATATACCAAGATTTACTTTTTTTATTCAATGTTATTCAACATAGTTAATACCAATTTTAAACGAGACCTAACTTGTAAATTGTCTTGTAAGTATAAATTGAATTGACACGATGAGGTGTTAATGTATATCTTTCTAATTTTTTATATATATACAGCATAATACCATCCCGGCGACATCATATCGGACAAAGTGTGATCATCTCGGAAAACATATTGCATTGTTTGTTCACTTTAATAAACGACTTACACGTGTTTACAGTCAGAATAATATTACCTATGAATAGTGTTGCCATACTACTTTTAAAGTGGAAACTTCTTTAGCCGCGTTGGCAACCCTGTTAATTGAATCGGAGGTTACAT
The DNA here is from genome assembly GCA_015888305.1 of Antheraea pernyi. Taxonomy (NCBI): domain Eukaryota; kingdom Metazoa; phylum Arthropoda; class Insecta; order Lepidoptera; family Saturniidae; genus Antheraea; species Antheraea pernyi. The sequence continues at coordinate 560,538 of MU158834.1, read as the reverse complement.
TATTTAAATGATTCTCTGCGATCTTCGAAGTTTCATACTAAATTCATATTATTCATTCATTCATCAAAATTTATTAGCTTTAACCAATGAAACAAGAAAATAGCCGGTAATCGTACCGAAAAATCTCGAAACATTTTTCTTTTAAATATAATAACTTCCATAAGTGCCAATATATTATTACTTCTTCCATACTAAGTACTTTTTAAACGTTAAAAATTCTCACCTCATATAACACCGTACTAAAACCAAAATTCGCGAATACAAATTATGTCGTAAAATTTAATATTATCCGATTTACTTGTATCACCTTGCTATCTCTCTCGCTTTTACTCTTGATATAAGAAAAGAACAGAAACAGGATATTAAAGTGTATGTGATAATTAAAGGTGATTGTTTTAATGTAAACATGAACTCGGAGAGAATCTTGCCTTTAAGGAATACTACTTATGATTGTCCGTCGATATAATTGATTTTAAACAGTAGTATTCGAGTGATAAGGTCGCGTTTAATACAGCAAAATATTATACGACCTGATTTCTACGCGTTACTTTAATTGACGAGTAATCGATGATTGACACATGATTCGATTGACCCGACGTGCCTCGCCATTTTCGGTCATGATCATATTATATATACTTACATCGTTGGAGATTACAAATTAAACATTGTATTTTTTTTTTGCAAACCTTCATTTAATACGCGATATTAATATCTAGAAAAAAATTAACTAACTACTAGTTATGGAGATATTAATTGGTGTTGTTTGTATTAGAGCTATCTTTATAAACGAAACGCCATAAAATAAAATAGGTTTCGCATAATACTCGCTTGTAACTTGTAAATAGATAGAAACCAATTGGGTCTCCAATAATAATGTCCTATTTGTCAATACTGTTTTTTTTTGTTTTATGACATTCCTTCTTTTACTAAGATACCTGCATTGTACGTGTTCTAAATATATATTTTATAATCGCATTGGTTTTTACATTTACGCCCTTAATTATATCAGTTTGATTAATCGTCTTTATGTATTCAAATCAATTGATATCAATGTTTCTTGCTCGTTGTATTTTATGGAATTGTATAATAAATACAGTCAACAATATATCTTTTCAAATAAAAACACAATATATTCACCCTTTTCAAACACATATACATAAACTCAAAGCTTACACCGCTAGTGAGACAATTAATTACGCTAGGAATAAATTTAATTAGCAGACTTGCGAATACAAAAAACTCATATCAATCATTTTATACAATTTTTAATGAGCTAGCGACATTGACCCGTGTGTTAATCGTTAAATACCACATTAAAATTCGACAAACGCACACGATATTGTTAAAAACACGAGTAACGTAATTAACAGGAGGTAATTACTACGAGACTACGACAGTATGTCAGTTAAAATACATTTTTTGGGAACGCAAGATGATATCCATCACGGAGACGCCCGTTGAAGATAATTCGCGAACAATTTGCTTGGTTTATCAGTACGTAATTATCCGAAATGCGTAAGTTAATGAACGGTTGTGTCGTTACGGTGCGGTGTGAGTGACGGCCGGTTCGCGAGTTGATTACGATGCCTAGAAAAGTTTCATACAATTTAAATGACAATTATGTAACATATATAGTATCGGAATGATTGCCTCAAAGTGGAAAATGTATATTGGACAGACGAATAGCTAGATGGTCTCAATATAACGAAAGTCGCGAATAATCTTTGAGTACAGTATCGCAATACGTGATGAAGGTCGAAACGGAGTAAAGGTGTATACTCCGTAATACGTAGAGGCAGGAGAATCAAAATCCAAATCCAAAATAATTTATTCATTTTAGACCCTGAGAAGAAGCTTATGAATGTCAAAGGTACCACTGGTTCGAAAACCAACCCAGTCATCTAGAAGAACCGGCAAGAAGCTCGATCTGGTTTGACTTTTCATGATACATATTTTTACAATAATTGATAATTACATCGTTTTTGGTGGATGTACAAAGAGAGGGGCGTCATTACCATGGCGCTCTCACTGACCGAACGAAACGCATCAGTGCGAGCGCTGTTACTTCACGTCGGTTTTATGAGAGAGGGTGGTACTATCTCGGGCGAACCAACCGATTCATGCTGACACTGATAATAACTTCAGCGTAGCTCTACCACCTAAATAATACATGGTGACACTAACCGAGTTGATTAGATTCCTACCATCCCACTTGGTTATAAACATCAGCTGTTACCAGAACATGAAACTCTTAAACGTACCACCGTGACGATGCATGATGTATGGTTGTAAACTTGCAAAGGTGTTTCAAATTTGTATGTAAATTTTATTATCATAAGCGACAATTACGAACTTCAAAAATACTTTTTTTTTATGTCATAAAAAACGACAACAGGTGGGTCACCTAATGTTAAGTGATCACCACCGTCCATGGACACTAACAACACCAGAGGAGTCGCAAGTGCGTTGCCACCCTTTGGAGGGAAGGGTTAGGGGAGGGAGTGAGAGAGGAGAGAGGGGAGGTGGGCCTCCGGCGCTCTCACTGACCAAACGAAACGCAACAATGCAAGCACTGTTACTTCACGTCGGTTTTCTATGAGAGGGTGGTACTACCCCGGGCAAGCCGACTCATTCATGCTGAAACCAGTAATAGTTTCAGCATGGCTCTACCACTCTCAAAACTTAACTACACAATTAACATAACCTATATAAATAATTACAATTCAGATGAATATTAAACTGGCATAACATAGCCGTAGTATCATAATTTGGAACATGAACCTATCAGATCAACTACGTAGAATATAAAATCGCTCTGCGTTCGTAACTCAAGCCGCACGATAAAAAATTGTGTTCGCGCGCATCTTCACGTAAAAATCATACAGAACTCGCGTCGCCCCGCACCTCGACCGCCGCCATGTTATTAAACGCGTGAATTATGGCGTTGACACGTATAGTGTTGTTGAAAATAATACGAGACACTCGAGTGATAATTAACCGTTAAATTTTATTTCGACGAATTCCCGCGGAAAGTTGCTACCCACGTTATTAATGACTTCAAGGTCTATCAGGCGAGAGCCCTTGACGACGTTCACTCTGATCTGCGGAGTATCTTTTAATTAGTCTCGAATTAATTAAAAGTTAATTGCATATTCAAATTACTATCTTATATTAAAGACCTGTATTATTAATTATATAAGTATCATAATAAACTTGTATACGTAACATATTTATTATTACACTAGCTGATTCCCGCGACTTTGTCTGTGTCGTTTATTATCTCAATTGCTTTGTTATATCTCAAAGGGATTAAGGCAGCGTTTTCGACGAGAGCTCCCAGACGGCTTGGATTTTTCCGACACTTCCAACTTTTATCGTAATATTTCAACTAATTTAGAAAAAATCTTGATGCACTATATACCTAAACCTTGCTCGTGAATGACTCTATTTATTAACGGCAACCGTATGAATATCCGCTCAGCAGTTTTTGAGTTTATCGCAAACAGACAGCCAGAGAGACAGACACGCCGGAGAACTTTGTTTTATAATATGTTATGATAAGATATTTTTACATAATTATTTCAGAACCATAACTTAAAATCAGTTTAACATTACCTTAATAAATATTAAGACCTGTGTCTGACAAGTACTACGAGCCATCATCGTTTTAAGAAATCTATTAATTAGCTATTTCATCATACGCACGCGACAACCCTGACACCATATGTAACGTGATTATTCAATTCAATTAAGACTAACATAAGGTAAAAACTCTAGTCAAAGACCACTCCATCAACCCTAGTGTAAAATATAAAAACTATCAATTAAATGGACATGAAACTTTGTCATCAACGCATGACAAAATGTATGGGACATAGCAACAGACTGCGCCCTACGGATTCGACCAGACGAATTCTGGTTTTTCCAACACCGGGGAAAATCAGCGGGGTGCACTGTACACCTGGACATATCTCTCGAACGTTTAATTACAATTGTTAAAACATCTACAAGTTGGAAACGAAAAAACAAAGGTCTAATTACATTATATTGAAGGGTGATACGAAGCAAAATAAACGAAGAATATACGAGTATACTAGAATTGTTTTTTTTTATATATCATAGGAGGCAAACGAACAGGTGGGTCATCTGATGTTAAGTGATCACCATCGTCCATAGACACTTGCAACACCAGGGGAGTAGCAAGTGCGTTGCCAGCCTGCGTTGGAGGGGGAGGGAGGGTCAGGGAAGGGGAAAGTGGAAGTGGAGGGGAGGTGGGTGTCCGGCGCTCTTACTGAGCGAACGAAACGCAACAATGCAAGCACTGTTACTTCACGTCGGTTTTCTGTGAGAGGGTGGTACTGCCCCCGACGAGCCGACCCATTCATGCTGAAAGCAGTATTAGCTTCAGCGTGGCTCTACCACCTACAGTTATTACATCTGGGCATAGAAATAAATACAATCAAAACCTTATGACGTTCACACAAGGTTTAATCTAACTCACATTATATATCTATGGTGTATTCTATCGTCGTGGATCTAATAAATTGTGGTGGTTGGATGGAATGATGGAATGTCGACATGTACGTAGCCGTGCAAATACCAATAATATCTATATTATAATAAAACTGTAGCAGGGTCAAATCTGTACATTAAATATTTTTTGAAAATTTTGATGGGGGTAGGCTTTGTTGTCGATATCGAAGCCAAAAATAACCTTTTTAAAATTTTTGTCTGTCTGTCTGTCTGTCTGTCTGTCTGTCCCTGTGAACGCGCATCACTCTGAAAGTACTGAACAGATTTTGACGAAACTTGGCACAGTGATAACTAATGTTACGAGATTACATTTAGGATATTTTTTTTCTCATAAAACGCAAGGGATTCTCCAGGATCTGCCTGTTTGTCTGTCCCTTTAAACACGTATAACTCTGAAAGTAGTGAACCAATTTAGACGAAATTTGGCACAGTAATAACCAATATTACAAGGTTACATCTAGGATACTTTTTATCTCATAAAACACAAGGGATTCTCCAGGATAACGGACGAAAGTAAAAAAAATGTAGTTCATGATATTCTTGACGAATTTTGGTAAATTTTCTTCGTGCTATATATAGCAGACAGATTAGCTAAAAAATTAAGCTATATTTCCATATGCTACTTTAAAAAAAAATGCCAAAAAAAGACGACCACCGTGATTCGAACCGTCGGCTCCGTCGAAACATATAAAGCCCCGTACGTTACAAATGAGCTACGCCTACATGACATTTCTGTACGTAATTATCGACCACGTATGAAACATTTATGTAGACGAAACTGTCACTTATGTTGTTACATTTATTTCATTGTATAAAAAAATGTTTGCTAAACAAAGGTAACAAGATTTATTTATTTATCTATACTATAATAAAACTGTAACAAAGCCAAATCTGTACATTACAAGGTTACATTTAGGATACTTTTTGACCCATAAAACGCAAGGGGTTCTCCAGGATAACGAAAGAAAAGAAATTAGTTAATGTAACTAGACTTTTTTGCGACACCTTAGTATAAGAGCCAGCAACGTTGAAAGAACGAGAATTT
>MU158834.1:514637-554459 GCA_015888305.1 Antheraea pernyi | reverse complement strand
GACCACCGTGATTCGAACCGTCGGCTCCTTCGAAACATATAAAGCCCCGTATGTTACAACTGAGCTACGCCTACATGTCATTTCTGTACGTAATTATCGATCACGTATGAAACATTTATGTGGACGAAACTGTCACTTATGTTGTTACATTTATTTCATTGTATAAAAAAATGTTTGCTAAACAAAGGTGACAAGATTTATTTATTTATCTATACTATAATAAAACTGTAACAAAGCCAAATCTGTACATTACAAGGTTATATTTAGGATACTTTTTGACCCATAAAACGCAAGGGGTTCTCCAGGATCTGCCTGTTTGTCTGTCCCTTTAAACACGTATTACTCTGAAAGTACTGAACCAATTTAGACGAAATTTGGCACAGTAATAACTAATATTACAAGGTTACATCTAGGATACTTTTTATCTTATAATACGCAAGGGATTCTCCAGGATAACGGACGAAAGTAAAAAAAATGTAGTTCATGATATTCTTGACGAATTTTGGTAAATTTTCTTTGTGCTATATATAGCAGACAGATTAGCTAAAAAATTAAGCTATATTTCCATATGCTACTTCAAAAAAAAAAAATACCAAAAAAAACGACCACCGTGATTCGAACCGTCTGCTCCGTCGAAACATATAAAGCCCCGTACGTTACAACTGAGCTACGCCTACATGACATTACTGTACGTAATTATCGACCACATATGAAACATTTATGTAGACGAAACTGTCACTTATGTATCTTAACTATTTTCAACTTGTATTAAAACTTTTTCACACTACATTGTATTAAAGAAAAACATAAATATTAAAAAGATATGAGCAACATGTGTCATCTGTCACTTGCCTGTGACTATTTGTCTAAGAGCTAGGCAACGGTTTCGACAGCGAATTGGCTGCCGGTAAACCTTTACAGGCAAAAATATTGAACTTTATATAATTTTAAAATGTTTTGGTTTTCACTAACTTTTAAACGCTACTAAAACGTGAATTTATTATTGCCAGACATTTTCGATCAAGCTTTTTTTACATTACCGCCAATATACGTAGGTTAGTTTTTATTTTAATTGAACCCGGTAGATGATGTTACGAACGGGTTGTAGGCTTATTGGGACAGAAGGTACTGGGACAACGTACTGGGAAGACATTTATCGGCAATATATGTAGGTTATTTTTTTGTCTTAATTGGACCCGGTAGGTGATGCTGCGAATGGGTTCTAAGCTTATTTTAAAATATTTCTCACATACCAACTGGGTATATGTTTGAGTGAGTCCCTGGATAGTTGGGATTCACAATTTGAAACAGTAGGTATCGCTGTAATCGGGTTTTGAGATTTATTTCGATTTTTCGCGTTTAAAAGTACAATCGAAACCGGTAATAACCGATTTGGTGCAGACGAAGTCGCACGGGTCAGCTAGTAACTAATAAAAAACTGTACATACGTCACAAGCGCTTCGACAGCGCCTTGTTAAAATTTGGCTAGCTAGCTTATTCACGGCTGCTCCGTCAATCGCCCGTATCTAAGTAAGATATAACTATTTCTTTTTCACCACCGATATTGAGAATATGCCATCTTATTTCCACATTTTGTCTAAGACAATGTGTCGTTATAATATTATTTTACGTATGTGTGCGTTATCGTGACATTTGTTTTTAACCGACTTCGAAAAAGGAAGAGGTTACTACGTTCGGTTGTATGTATTTTTTTAAATGTTAATCGATATCTCCGTCAATTATGAACCAATTTTAATGATTATTTTTTTATTTGAATCGGTTATATTCAGAGGTGGTCCCATATAAATTTGAAGAAAATATTCAACCCCTAAGGGGGGTGAAATATCGTTTATTTGATTTTCACCAACTTCGTATCTACGTACTTTCGTGAAATTGGAAACGATTTATTATACCCATTAGAAACCAGATATATTTATGGACACTAAAGAGAGAGAAATATTTTTTTTTTCCAAAAAAAAAAATAAACCGCCTTCGTTGTGAAAAACTAACAATAAAAATATTGACATTCGCACTACCTAATAATATATTAGAAGTCGATGCCAACCTACATTTCAAATTTGTTGCAGGTAATAAAGTATGTATACTATACAGATATACATAATGGGACACGAGAGTGGACCAAAACTTTGTATGTAGATGATATGAATTTAGATTGGCATTAACTTCAAATATATTATTAGGTAGCGCGAATATCAATATTTTTTATTTAATTTGGTTAATTTAATAATTCAGTTATTTTTCGCTTTTTAGTGCTTATTAGTTTTTCACATCGAAGGCGGTTTTTTTTTTTTTTTTATATCACAATATCATGTAGGTAACGGTTGCAGTAATGTATCTACATCTTTTAAGCCATAATATCATTGGCAAATAAATAGTCTTTGTGCTTTGACGGCTTTTAGTTGAAACATTTTTCAGTTCATACTTACACACCACGACAGCCTTTCTAGATTTAGCACTTGACCTACGACTGCTTCGGCCTTAACTGAGAAATCGTGGTTAGACACTAACCTAACACATAAAAAATAATTATTATTCTCTTTAGGAATACGTCGAGATAATATACAGAGCCAAGGCTAAGGTTAATTATACCGGACGCCGAAGGTTCCTGTTAACCCGCCCACGGAACCGCGTGAAGGTTCGCTTATACAGCCATTACGACAGCTGAATATCAAGATCGTAAAATCGGAATATAATTTTATAACTTGATTTGTACGAAATTGTACTTTGTTTAAACCACTTTATAAACATTTGTATATGGTATTCGGATAAGGAAACTATCTTTCTACATATAGTGAGCATTGTCATCCTAATTTTAAAAGACAAGGTTTGTTTTTCTGTAAAATATATTACCATCTCCCAAATCTTTATTATTTTAAACTAAAGACTTAACACAACTTCTTAATAGAAGTGAGTGATGTGAAATACATTTCATAATACTATCTATACATATAATTCTATTGTGTTTTGTAATAAGATAAATTACAGTCATTTTTAGAAATGTCTGTCTATCTGTTTGTAGGAACATGCATCACTGCTAAAATACTGCGTTCAGGATAAAACCTCACCAAGAAAATCATAAAGCATATCCTCGAGTAATATTTAGTCTTGATATCATTAAAAACGGTTCACTCTATCAAAAGTTATTGTAATTTATTGACGACGCGACTTAAGTACGAGAGAGAAATAGATAAGTAAATGGACTTAATAAATTCAAATTATTTTCTTAGTTACTGTTTTTTTACATTAGGTTACACGCGGGCAAAGCTAGTTAATTTATAAATTAGATAGTTCATGGAACTTTACTGTAACATAAGTACATCAAAATAATACACAGGTCATCATTTATATACCTGTTGTTTATATTTACCAAAATATAACGATATGTATCGAATAAGTTCGAAGAAATCCTTCCACCTGAGGGCTCCGTGGTTATGCGCATGCATAAATCGATAATATGACATATAAATTTTATTTAAGAGGTTTATACAAGTGACGTATGCAAACCTCATCGGAACACACGTTTGTGCAACCGAAAACAAACAGTAACGAATTCTATTTCTCATACTATCTTTACATATTATATTAGCCAAAAAAAAATGCCAAGTCTCACGATCTGCAGAGAAATACTACGTAAATTATCGCGTCGAATTAATTATTGAAGAACGCACGGTAAAGTTACTTCCAGACATTAGAACTCGCTAAATAACAAACCAAAGTATAATGCGAGACCACTCGGTTCCGACTGTATCGGGTCTGCAATATACGACGAAAACCGTTACTGTGTCTCATTTACTTTTAGTTTTGGGTACCAATCTTCGAGTAGAATGTAGATTATTACTGTCATCGTCGAGTAGGTACTGTACTACAAGTTTTTTTTTTTCGAACTGACTACGCTATTGACCAAGCAAGGTCTTAACAGCTTCACCGGACTACTAAGGCGAGCGCTTAAGGCACTCAGCCGATTTTATTTTGACAACTAGCTCAAGGGTGCGCGGCACACCTCGGCTTTGGCTGTTGCCTGATCCATGCAATTCGCGACCTAACTGAGCTAATCTAAGCTAAGCTAACTATTCATACATATATGAGTTGTTGAAACATATATGTGTACCAAGCATACATACCTCAACAACCCTTCGATATAATTGTCGATGAATATTAACACCACTTCTATTACTTGCACCTTAAAACAAGGGAACGGCATCTTAAACAAAACAACTATAAGTGTCATTACGCCTATCTACATATATATCGCCCACAATAATTCCATATATTACTCTAATAAATTAAACCATAACATGATCCTAAAAATATATATTCTTAATAACCTCAAAGATTAATTATCAAAAAAACACCACATAATATACATCGTTTAAAAAACATAGATAACATTAATAAAAACCTCGAAGCTCATTATAATATATCTTAACTTAATATAATCATCAGTACGAATTAGGGATAATGTTGGAAAGATAAATTATTCAGAAGTCCAAAAAATAACATAAAGAGTTACATGAAATATCGATACAAAACTGTTAACGAGTTATCGCCAAATACGACACTATTGTGACTATATATTGCGTGAAAATATACTGAACATTATTATGGTATAACCTATGTAATAATTGTTTTTTCTACATACAACCTCAGGTAATGGTTGAAACACCTGAACGCCACCATTGTGACTGCGAGAAGGATTCAGCTCGACATACATTGGAAAAGTGCCCTGCGTAGGATGAAGATCGTTGTGCCCTAATAGCAATTATACGACGAGACTTCTCTGCCGGCCGTGGTTCGCTCTATGGTCGGTGGAGAAGTAGTGTGGAACGCCGTTCTCACATTTTGTGAGACGGTTATAACCAAATAATAGAGGTGGTCGGAAGTGAGACGGAGAGGTCGATCTATATTTCAACTCCCCGCCGTGGGAGACCCGGTTGAGGAAGGAGACGTGGTGGAGGCGCCTGTTGCCGTGCATAGGAGGAACACGGTTCGCCGCTGCTTCTAAGAGAAGCAAGGGAGAGCACAGTATCTCCCTGAGACGTGGGTCCCCGTACGAACATCATCGGACGACCCAAGCGCGTCACCAGGGAAGTAGAGTATGCTCGTCGTGAACTCGTAACCCTGGTCTATATACGAGCTAAATGGCAGAGGGGTTTTAGTTAGTAGGAGTTCGACATAACCCTCACGTTGCCTCCCGGCAGTGTGATAGTAACCAACGCGGAATTTCCTCCTTCATAAAAAAAAAATTGATCCTGTAAGCGGCAAATGACGTCACATATATGTATATATATATGTGTATTTCTGAAAGGCTAAAATTAGCAGAAATTATAAAATATCAGCTTCAAAATGGCAATTTTGCATTGTCCTACCAGTTACATCCAAACTACGGTAAAGTCCCAAGCGTATGTACAAAACCTTTCCTAAGAGTAAGTTTATTCAAAAGAGTACACATATCTATGCTATTATAATATATAAAGCTGAAGAGTTTATTTGTTTGTTTGTTTGGTTGAACGCAATGATCTCAGGAACTATCAGTCCGATTGAGGAAAAGTTTATTATACTACTTTTATTTCTAATTTTTTATTTGTTCTCTATTACGTATTATAAAAATAAAGTTTGTGTATGTACAATTAAAATAACAACTTTTTGATGGATGCATATGGCTACAAACGACCAAAAAAAGTTTTCTTTATACTTTGTCTATATTTTTATATTTTCTCTGTTTGTTTGTTTGTTGCGGGTAATCTCCAAAACGGCTGGACCTATTTTAACGGGAATTTTACTTTTTACTGCCAGATAGCCGAAATTATAGCGATTGACATATTCTATTTTATTTGTCCGCGGTTTCGTCCACATGGCTATTTCCAAAATGGTTGGACCGACTTTCACGGGATATTCACTGGTAGATAGAAGACCTCATAAAAAGTAATTTAGATATTTTATTCGCCTTCGGCTGCAGTGGAATATCCGTAATGCTTGAACTGATTTTCACGGGTTTTGATGGTGGTAGAGCCACGCTGAAACTATTATTGATTTCAGCATGAATGGGTCGGCTCGCCCGGGGTAGTACCACCCTCTCATAGAAAACCGACGTGAAGTAACAGTGCTTGCATTGTTGCGTTTCGCTCGGTCAGTGAGAGCGCCGGAGACCCATCTCCCCTCCCCTCTCCTCTCCCTTTCCCTCCCCTAACCTTTCCCTCCGAAAGATGGCAACGCACTTGCGACTCCTCTGGGGTTGTTAGTGTCCATGGATGGTGGTGATCACTTAACAGCAGGTGACCCACATGTTCGTTTGCCACCTATGACATAAAAAAAAAAAAAAACTTTCACTGGCCGATAACTCACCTTGTAAGAAATAACATAGACTATTTTATTTTGTTACTCAAGACTTCGCCCGCAATATCCTACTATCTCCTAATTGGTTGGAACGACTTTCACGGGGATTTTACGGGCAGATAACTACCGGGCTCGGAAGACGTTGTCCCGCCCCGATAATAAAATGAAAACCTTGACAAATTATACCTAAACCTTCCCCATGAATCATCATTCTATCTACTGGTGAAAATGGCATGAAAATGGTCGTTTTTGACTTTATCGCGAACAGATAAACTGACAGAGGACTTTCTTTTTAACCGACTTCGAAAAAGGAGGAAGTTACTATGTTCGGTTGTATGTATTTTTTTAAATATGTTAACCGATATTTTCGTCAATTGTGAACCGATTTTAATGGTTCTTTTCTATTTGAATTGGTACACTACGTAGTAATTAACTGCTACCTATGCATTCGTCCGTGTGAAATTGATCAAAAATATGTTACAACCGCGTGAGACGTGTGGCTTACTGGACTCCAAGAATAAATTTACATAATTGAAAATCATATATCTATATGTAATATGAATTATATCATCTTTTTGGTCAATTTGGCGGCTATATTGTTTTATTTACCGCGTTTGCTTCTACATAACTCAGTGATTATAGCAACGTATAAGAATAACTTAAGTATATCGATAATAGAGGCACATTATATATATAAGATTTAAGATATATTGTTCGATAATGTATAGCTTATAATTTGTAACGCGGGTAACAGCTAGTTAATTTATATTATAATTTGTAAATATTCTGTATGTATCTTTTAAAGCCAATATTTAGCCATTTCTGCAATCCCTTTGCTTTTGTGAAATACATTATTACAAACGGATCCCTGAATATCATATAATTTGGAGTGTAAGAGGTGTCGAATAACATCATAAGATTTGAGACACCCAAGCCAACCTCACCTGCACGTGGTGCACCCTGCTGAATAACGGACAAGGCAATGGCGAAAGCGGGGTGGTAGGATTTTACAGTCTGACTGGGTCGCAACCACCATGTATATGGCGAAAAAGCCCGTCATAGTTATTCGCTTCTGCGGGACGCGTTTCGGGATCAGCCTGTGCATATCCAGCTTTTCGCAACAGCGGTGACCGGCGATGGATAGTTTCTCTGTCGGTGATCGCCATTGTTTTTGGGTTGTACTACGCTTACCATCAGGCATAGTGCAGTCATTTTGCCGTGCTACAATATAAAAAAATCAAGTATTTGGATATACGCAAAAAGGTTACGAGTCGAGTCACAGTGACGGAAAAATTATCAAGTGTATGATAGTTAAGATCCAGTCACAGAGTACCTTGCTACATCGCTCTTATTGTTTGCTCGTTTGTCGTTTTGCGAGTGTATCTAATATACGAAATGCTTGTATCATACGTTATTCGCCATTATCGTTTTGAATTTTTAAAGTTTCAATTTATTATATACAAGGTGTACCCGGCGCTCCACACGCGTTTTTTAAAATTGTATTACAAAAATGTATTGTAAATTGTATTGTAAAAAATTACAAATTGTGAGACCATGTACAATTATAGAAATGCTCTTTAAAACAATTGTAAGTACGACACGCACGTCACTTACAGTAACATGTAACGTATAAATTAGATACATAAATACTAACAGTGTGTTAAATGAGGTTTATCATCAGCAACATAATTGGAACCTTAACCCACCATATAACTACCTCAGTGCTCAAGTACACTGTATAAGGAACTAATGAAAAAATGACTTGAAGATAGGTAATGATATAATAAACCCATATTGTCAACAAGTAATACGTTTATGATCTAATATATCTTATTAGAAATACCTCTTCTATCTTCAAAATTACTATTAATAATTATAATGTTGAATTGTAAACAATGAAAGAGCTGACATCTTAAAATCTTGCGTAAATATAAATCAAGATATAAAACTTTATATCTATCTAAGCAGTTTTTAATATTCGACAATGTAAATAGTGCTCATTGACTTGGATATAATATTCTTATATATTACTATGGTTACTAAGTTATGTAGACGAAAGCGAGGTAAATAAAACCAAATGGCTGCCAAAATGACCTAGAAAACAACATAATTCAAATTACATACATAGATACAAATATATTAATTTCAATTATATTTATTCTTACGCACATGTTTACAGTGAACAACACATTTTTGCTAAATTTCATGCGGACCAAGTCGCAGGTAACAGCTACTCTAAAATAGACCTAAATTACTTCCTATAAGGTCAGCTATCAATCAGTGAAACTCTCGTAAAAATCGGTCTAACCGTTTTAGAGATAGCACTGCGGGCGAAGCCACGGTTAACAAATGGTCTAAATTAAAATATACTATATTACTTGTTATGATGTCCGCTATCTTCCGGTGAAAGTCCTGTGAAAATCGGTCGAACCGTTTTGTAAATAGCACTGCGAGCGAAGCCACGGTTAACAGTTAATGTAAATAAAAATATATGCAGTTAGTTTGTATAATGTCCACTATCTGCCGGTGAAAGTCCCGTAAAATTCGGTCTAAATGACAATATGCTGTATGTATGGCACTAGAGACTGACTGGCTCTCAAATCCAGCTGCCAGAAGGCATCTGTAGGTCCTTGAGGACATACTTTTAACATGAGAGTGGTAGTTAGTCAAGCGACCTTAGCAAATGAATGGTGGGACATTCTATGGTTTTGTCACGATGTTTTCTGAGAGATCCAGTACCTCCGCAAGGATTCGAAGCTAAATATATCACTGATAAATATCATTTATTTATAATAAATTAAAAATAATTATTTGCAGATTATGTATGTATTTCAGAATATACAGTTAGTATCTGATATTATTTGATAATTGTATTGGTATCTAAACTTTGCTCGCACATTCACTCGTATTAATGTAGATTCGATATATATCCCTCGTGAACAGTAACTTTTTCTGGATGATAGGTACCTATGTCCTCTTCTGTACCACTGACAACGTGTACCCATTGTATAAATTTCATAATGATCAGTTGAGCAGATAAGACGTGAAAGCGCAACCAAAAAATTCACACCCGCATTTATAATATTAGTTAAGTTAATACTTTATAAGCCTTCTATTAGTTACATTATTGAAGTGAAACTTCTAATGCGACGTTCAACAAGGTTGCGTTAAACGTTTAACGCTACCACTTTTAATGGAGGTAGAGCCACGCTGAAACTATTTCTGGTTTCAGCATGAATAGGTCGGCTCGTCCGGGGTAGTACCACCCTCTCATAGAAAACCGACGTGAAGTAACAGTGCTTGCATTGTTGCGTTTCGTTCGGGCAGTGAGAGCGTCGGAGGCCCACCTCCCCTCCCCTCTCCTCGCTCCTTTTCCACTCCCTGCCCTAACCCTTCCCCCAAAGGGTGGCAAACGCACTTGCGACTCCTCTGGTGTTGTTGATGTCCATCGACGATGGTGATCACTTAACATCAGGTGACCCACCTGTTCGTTTGCCACCTATTACATAAAAAAGGGGTATGAAAGCGCTGTTGCGTTAAACGGTCAACGCTCCTGGGAAGGGGGAATAGAAAGAGACAGAGCGAGAAAAATAATCAAATATTTCGTATCTTACTTTAGTTATCGTAATCCCATTGTAAATGTTATAGATTTGGATATTTCTCCACTTGAAAATGATAATTAAAACATGCGATCAATTGTGAATTGTAAGCGATGTAAATAAAGTTTGTCTTAAAGAAACAATATTATATCACTAAAAATCAATTTCTACCCTTCTTATTTTCATTTTCACATTACGAAGTTTCACGTTTGCCGCGCGGCACTATTTATTTAGTTTTTTTTTTGTAAGTTTATCGTTTTTCTGATTCATATTAATTGATTCTTTAAATTATTCTAAT
Organism: Antheraea pernyi; assembly: GCA_015888305.1. Taxonomy (NCBI): domain Eukaryota; kingdom Metazoa; phylum Arthropoda; class Insecta; order Lepidoptera; family Saturniidae; genus Antheraea; species Antheraea pernyi. The sequence goes on along the minus strand of MU158834.1, from coordinate 544,208 downwards.
CCCTTTATGCACATTTATAAAGAAACTGTTGGTTTGTTTGTAGGAGTTTGTCACCGGAAATACCGATTCGATTCTGAAAATTATTTCATTGAATTAAGTTGAGTTCAAGTTGCTATTAAGTAATGGATTTTAATTATTGTGACCGATGTCTCGGGTAATTGTAAGTATTAATTGGTATATATATGTTGCCTTATTTAATACAAAAACTTTATAAATGTGTTACAATCGAACTTCCATAAAAATACTTGTCGCATAATTATCAAGTTTATAAATGGGAAAACACGTATATTTTTATTGATTGCCTTGAGATTAACTAATTAAGGACAATTCGAAGGACTCCTTAATCTTAATGAAACGCCAATTTATTTAAACTTAGAAATTATAATTGCAAAACACGTGTAGGCGATAACATATATGTTAATTTAGAGATATCAAATGATTAAGTAATTAAAAAAATTCTACGTGTGTTGTGTTAAAATAAAGAACATATTCCGGCGCGGCCGGTGTGGGCAGCGTGAATAATTTAAAATTGCCATTTTTTTTCCGCTAGCAACCCACGACGAGATTAGTCAGTATTTCGACATTCCCTGCCCACGTGCCCTCGGTTATTAACATAAAAAGCAACAATTCATTGTGCAATAAACGCGAAATGCGATTTTATCTAGCGACAAAACAGCGGTGTAAAATTCTGTAGACGTTGAGTATTTTTCGACAATATCGTACCGATATTGGCCATTCGTAATGCGCCAATGTTGGCGCCAGCGATTTTATCACATGTTATATCGATCTATATATATATATTTATTATATGTGTATATAGTAAATATATATTATATATGTATGTACTTTTGAAGTGAAATTTTTGGTTTGCATTGTTTGTTCACTTTAATTAACGGCTTACACGTATTTACAGTTAGAATAATATTACCCACGAATGGTATTGCCATACTATTTTTGTGAAAATTTCTTTAGCCGCGTTGAGTGATTTTTGTTTGGGAAAACTTATGGGTTCGCATCACCGATGACCTCGACATGCTCGTGATGTATCGCGCTTGCGCTAGACTAGCGAAGCATAGTATAGTGGCCCGTAAAATTGTAATATTGACATTTTTTATTGAGCTTGTGCAGCCCATCTTATATTTAATTAATTAGTAAACTGTATATAATTATTACTCGGAGTGCTAGTAGATGTGAAAACCAGACTAATGTTAATAATTTCAATTTACAAATTATGAAATTTTAATAATTGTAATTATAATCGATTTAATTTTTTTTTTAAATAACACAGTTATTCAGTTGTTTTGAGTTTTCACTTCTGACACTTCTTCTCCTTCCTGAGTATTTTTTTTAACTTTATTTTTGGCAACCTATCTTTTAGATTATTACTGGCATTGTCGAGTAGTTAATAGTATTACAAGTTCTTCTTCTATTTAATTTTTGGCAACCAGTCTTCCATCAGACTACTTCCATTATCAAGTGAGTATCGATATTACATGTTTCTTGATATAATTTAAATGAACTAACAAGATGGTGGCCATCTGGTTAGAACTTTCCTGGGAGTCTTTGTGGTAAGTCAGAATTCATGCTCCGTGGTATTTTTCCGATCCACTTCACTTTTGCGCAATAACCAAACTATATTACGTAAAGCACCACCAACATTACTCAATATGGAGCCAAATAATACAAGATTATAGATAAAATATAAAGACCAATACATGGCATTCCAAGATCCCGCCAAAAACTCCTTCCTGAGTCATTATGACTGACTCGACTTTTTCCTTTTTATATATATTATAGGTTTTAGCATTTGACCACAGTCTGATATTAAAAGACGATGCGTTTCAAAATAATAAGTATGATAGTCCTAGAGGGACTGACTCTCGAGTGCAGCTACCAGAACACACCCAGCACCTAGCACCCATGACGACAGCTTTTCAACTTAAGGGTGATTAAGTTAGCCAGGTAGACTTAGTAAAAGCCCCTAACACCATGCTAAGCTTTCATTATGATGATTTCCCTCGTCGCAAGCTCGGGCTCAGTTGGAAACATTCCAACCTACGTTCAATTGAGGTTAGTACATACTTATATGAGATTAACAATATCTAGAATTGCTTGATCAATCGCTATGAAATTTGACACATCTATTTTTTTTTCATGTACTATCAATTATATTATAACTCGAAATTTCGAGCAACTTGTTGATGGGTCAAGCCTGGAATAGATTAGGTCAGGGCCAGGATGAGAGGCGTACAAGAACCTAGAACGATGACGTACTGAAACGATGATGAGGTGGCCCTAGGCAATATTTTATAATTCTTAAGTATTATATTGTATTTTAAAGCAGATGAAACTAGTTGCGAGCGGGACCTAGTATTATTTAAAATTGCATTATTAGATTATATGATTTTTGCAGTTGATTTCGAAATTTGATATGTTTGTGATACCCATATTTAAGAAAAGAAAAATCAATCAAATTATTCAATCAAAATTAAGCCGTTCAAAGTAAATTTAAATACATATTATGTTAGCTATTCTTTTTTTTACATAACCTTTGGAGACAGTAATTTTTCATGCATGAAAAGTACCCTATGTTCTTTTCTTTATTGAAGTTTAAAAAATTATGAGAGTAAATTTTTACGATGCACGCGCACACCGTCACGAAAAGCCGACACCGTGAAGTTAGCCATAGTGAACATTTTATTTCTTTGTATTTGTTGTTTGTATTTCTTTGTATTATAACTTTCAATGTATTAAAATTAAATACCTTTTTTTATTGTTAGTGTCGTTAAAGGCGTAAAGGCGAAAGATAAAAAATTTGAAAATATTTTTATCTTGTTATGCCACAGAAGTACAATTTCTAACGCGTGTACAGAAGTATACACACTTTTTTTTCAGACAATAACTATGCCGAATCTCATAATGCTTGGATGAGTAGTTATGGCGTGAAAGCGTGACAAAGAAACAAACTCACATTCGCACTTATAACATTAGTAAGGATAATCAATTACGCTCAATCCAACTAAGATATCCAAGGAATATTATCACCAACAGTTTGTCCAAACGTTTGCAAAGCGGTCGACGCAAACACGAATTCACTATCAAAAGTCCGTATTTCAGATGGAAGTTATGGAAAGATAAGTATTTTAAATTCGCAACGTGCACTTAAATACACACCTACAATATAATTTTACGATTTTTCGTCTGTATATTGTTCGAAAGCTGTTACGATCTTGTTGATTTTTATATACACTTTTTTCCGAAGGTTGTGGGTTTCGAATAAGATGATAATTGTCAAGCCGCCATATTGTCTTATCTATACAAATACATACAATAAGAATGTAAATGTAAAGTGTCTATATTTTTTCGATTTTCGTGAAAAAAATTGTTGCAAGTGTCTATAAATAAGTAATAAAATGCATTTCCATCATTTTTAGAAATGTCTGTATGTCCTCTCAGTATGTATATTTGTATGAACACGCATCACTGCTAAAGTACTGGAGTCTCAATAAAACGTCATCAAAAAATTCATAAAGCATATCCTGGAGAATAACTTAGTTTTTTTTTCAATAAAATCGGCCCGCTCTGTAAAAGTTATTATAATTTGAATGACAGCTCGAGTGCAGTACGAGAGAAAAGTAGTAATCTATATTTACTATTATAAAGCTGGAGGGTTTGTTTGCTTGAACGCGCTAATCACGGGAACTAATTCTCTGATTTCAAAAATTATTTCAGTGTTAGATAGCATATTTATCGAGGAAGATTATATATATCATCACGCTAAGGCCAATAGAAGAAAAGCAACAATGTAGAAAGTTTCATAATTGGGCTTTTTCTCCTTTTAAAAGCATTCGCTGCGTGTTAGCGTTGACCCCAAGTAACTATTCCACGGGCACGAAGTCGCAGGCAGAAGCCAGTATACAAATAAAATAATATAAGTATGCGATTGTGCACGCATCAGTTAAAAACATATAAATAAGTATCGAATAAGTAAAACTAAGTAAAATTGATCAAAATATTCAGTAAATTTTGTGTGCAGACCTTTATCATTTACTTTATTTAGAGAGACAAATAAAAACAGTCTTGAAAAAAAACCTTACGACACAATATACGAGAGAAATAACGCTTTATGAAAACATATGACACTTGAGGCGAACACGTAAAGATTTAGACGGTTCATAGGTCAATTTACGAAAGCGCAAAAATGTGTTCGAGCCGCCCGCCGGCACAGTATAACGATTCCTTACTCGATCTGATAGTAGAAACAAGTATACAACGTTATCCCGCTGCCACAAAAACAATGTCCACCGCACTGGTTTACTGATAATATTTTCAGATGAAACAAAACCTTGTAACCGTAGGGTTGCCAGTATTAAAAACTCCTTCGGATTTGTAAGCGGGGTCCACGAAAATTTATCTCATTTCGTGTGCTTCTGCGATTGCGTGAAGAACTAAAACGTTGGCTTGACTTCATCTATCAATGTAGGCAGATAATATTTTAAGAAACTCCGCGACTGTTTTACTTTTTTAACTACTTCGAGTCGTAGTGAAAAGATCGGTCAGTCAGTGAAGTTATATGATCGCCTCGCATCGCAAAACTGATCGCCTATATTCCATCGTAAGTACTCAGATATCTTCACTCAAAAAAAATATATTTACGCTCCTCATTTTATAGTATGTATCTTGTCAGTACTGGAAGCTCTCTTGAACGCTTTGTTTTTAAAATATATAAATTAACTTGTTTGAATATTTATAAGCTAGTCAAAGGTATACGACGATTATTAGTACAGCATTTATATGTAAACTACTTCATATTATTTTGAAAATTTTTAAGTCATGCCCTGTCTAAAATGTAAACATGTACAAATATTAAAGAGATAATAGTCTATAACATGTGGTCCGATTACAGTAAGCTCCGATATTTTTGAAGTTTTTTTCAATTGTCGAAAATATCTCACTGGCTTAGTAATTACACACACATATTATCGTTTAGTAAATATTCCAGCAACATTAAAATGTATTTACAATTAAAGTTTATTTGCTGGTTTATGCATTATAAAGACCAGTAAAAAAGGCCATTGTAGTGACCCTATGGACGACGCCAACCGACAAAGCGGCATCGCAAATCTCATTTGCAGACAACAAACAGATAACTATCTCATTCTTTCAACAATGGCCGGTGGGCTCATAAACAGAGTCTAATTAGTAATATTCCGAGTGCATTGCGGGTATCTAGACAAACGGACAATAAGATGGAAGAACTCTTATCTAGGGCGATAAGTGTACCGCGGTAGGCAGCGACAATTATCATCGCGTATAGCCCGCTAAAAATCTACGACGATATCTAAGCTGTATTCAATACGTTGCGCCATTTATAACACGTAACAGACATTCGCCTAGAGTTAGTGCAGTAATGGTCACGAGAGAGACAAACTTACGTGTATAAAACAAGGCTAAGGGATACGATCGTGGTCTGAATGCGTAATGCTCGGTAGTGCTCACTCATGTACTCCGCGTTTATTGTTCCACCTCTTGTCCGGGCAAGGTAAATTGAATAAGAGTAGAAAGCCGACTCGCAGATAGATAAGTTCTACGGATAAATTGGCCTTTCATAAGTTGATTTACTGTTATTCTCTCAAGACGTTATAGGTAGCTGGTAACCGGGTGTTTAGACGTTTTCATTTCATATTATTAAATCGTGTTTATAGCTCAATCTTTTCAATGTTCTTGTTTATAAATAACCTTATTATAGTACTCTCGGGTGGATTTATTAGCTTATTACGTTAGTAGATAAATTATTAGAACGAGGGGATCTAATTTGCAATAAATAAAATGTAAGTTTATCCAACCAAATGTTTGGTGGCAAATTATGTATTTGAAAGTTATATCTAGTACAAGAGATATAATTTTATAGAGAACTTTTGTTTTATCATACATTTAACAAGCTTGGCCTTCACATTTCTTACTTAATTACATCCAGATTTATCACAACTTCGTAACATTTATACATTGGATACTGAAGACACTTCTTATACTAAAGCACCACTTTAATATAAAAATAATATTTTCATTTCCAATATGTACATAGTTTAATCATTTATAAGGTCAATTTAACTTAACTTGTAAAAAATGTTTATATAAAACATTGATTTTTATTATGTAAGAAACATTTCCACTCACATATTAATAAACTACAAATTGATATGATACATTGTTGCTTCGAATAAAAAATTGCAAACCTCTGTCTTCAGCCATCAATATCAATCATTACGAGAAGTGATCCATTATAAAGTAGGTATTCTAGTTTTTAAATTATGTCAGATGTCAAAACTGTCATTCGAAAAACACTGATATAATATAAAATTTGGTTTCTTATTACTTTATTGGTTAATAGCTTTTGCCCGCGACTTCGTTCGTGTGGAATAGTTACTTTGGGCCAACGCTAACCACGCAGCGTAAGCTTTCAAAGGGAAAACAAACATTCTTCATTGGTACTCCGATCCTAGTGGTCTATGTAAACGATCTGTCTAACACTGAAATAGTTTTTCATATCGGACCAGTAAGTTCCTGAGATTACCCCTTCAAGCAAATTTTTTTTTTTCTCGAACTGACTACGCTATTGACCTGGCAAGGTCTTTACAGCTTCACCGGACTACTAAGGCCAGCGCTTAAGGCATGTTTTGGCAACCAGCTCAGGGGTGCATGGCACACCTCGGCTTGGCTGTTGCCTGTTCATGCAATTCGCGACCTATCAAAGCTAACCTAAGTTAAAGCTAAACTATTCATACCAATAAGAGTTGCTGAAACATATATGTGTACCAAGCATACATATCTCAACAACTCCTGTGTGTATTTTGTATCGGAAAAGATTCTAAACTATTACAGTTCGATACGGGAAAAAAAAGAAAAACCCATCCACTTTATGTGTAAGCGTGTAGGCGTGCACGTGTGTGGAGGTGATGTGAGTAGTGTTGTAGCAGTGATGTACGGGTGTGTCACTGTATCGCGCGAGCAGCGTACTCAAGGGCTCCCTGCCGAGGGAACGAACCTAGGCTTGAGCCGCTGCCGAGGGGGGCCTAATCTGGTGTGCGGGAGCGAAGTTTACCCCCAGACCACGGCGGCGTGATCTGTGGTTACGCGGGCGTGGGCGTGAACACGCTCTGTTTTGAGAGACAGGCTGGTACTGATCGTTCGCCTTCAAGCAAACAAACTCTTCGGCTTTATAATATTAGTATAGATAGATAATTTATACAGCGCCATCTAGTACCTAATCAGAGTAAAGTTGAAGTGAATTCAAGAAGTTGAATTCAACTATAAATACACAATTGGCAATATGAGAAAAGTTAATAAAAAAAAAGTGCGTGCGTACAAAGTACACATGTCAGAAGTGAAACTTCTTTGGCGAACTAATTTATAAGTCTTGTTTATATTTATACAAATCTAAAACTTTAGATTTCCGAGACTTGAAAAATAGATGAAAAATTTGCGTTTACTGTAAATGACGTCACTTCCGTTGCATACCTGCGTGACGTTACATCTGTAAAAATTTTACCCTCATGCGCCTAAAGAAGTTTCACTTCAAAACAATTTTCAAACGATAACCTGAAAAAAAGTAATTAAGGATCTCGACATTACCAGAATAGTTCGTCTACATGCAACTTGGTGCCAGCTGAGACGTTAACAAATGCGATTACTATGGTAAGTGTCGGGCGTCACCCGTGGCATTCGTGGCACAAGTGGCACTTAATTGATACTTGCCAGCGAATGACGAACTATCGTGTTTCATTGAACGCTTTATAATTCCCATAAAATTGCTCGGCAATGTAAAAAATTACATGTGTAAGCATTTTAACTTAACTTGAATAAAAAAAATTGAATCATCTTTAATAATGACAGATATAATGAAATGAAATATTTGAATATATAGGTTAGCTTAATAAATAGTACAAAACAAAGTTCTTTTTCGCGACTTTTTGTGTTTTCATTTATTTCTAAGGTTTCCTTTGACATTCCTGCTTTTTCTGCTGACCTTCCGGAAGGTCTATATATCTTATACACGCCTATTATATTTATACCAAGTAATGCAAAGCTTTTTCTGACAGTTACATTACTGATTCCAGTTAAATCTTGTAAAATACATTAAAATAGGAACTACGGATCTAAGAAAAAAAAAAGATGGAAAAGTCCGTTTTGGATATTTGTCTATCTTTTGATGATAAACAGTAGTAATCATTTTTGTATTTAAATAACAATGAGTTATTTATTAGCCAAGCTATTTTGAACAATGCGCTATTTTTAAATATCTAATTAAATATTTTATTTACGCTTGGCATTTAATGTAGATAATAATTATTGTCTTTTACATATCATAGATTGAAAATTAAAGTTAGTGCGAAACTTTAAGAAATGTTTTTGTGGCGAGAATTATGAATCCTCTTTGACTTTGTTTAACTGTGAATCGGTATTAGTAGCTAAATCAATGACATCTACTCCATTAGCACAATGCACGAAGAAGCCAGGATGAGATACCAGTTTATTTAAATATGTTTTTTTTTCAGTAATTAATAACAGTGATGTTTTGCGTGTAAAAAGGCGAAAATGTTTATTTTTTTAAGTTATGAGTAGCAAAAGAGGTTTATTATAGACAACAATCCTCAGCGGGATCACATGACAATCATAATTGGTTGGTTTTCTGAAAACACAAATACTGCCCTGTGACAAAGACAATCGTGGCGGTTCTGTTAGTTATTTGATTTTAATAAGGTTCAACAACCTATGAACATTTTATTACCAACATAAGTTCAACGTACCTTAACCGTACGTATTAATTTGATATAATTTACAATATTATATGAATGTAGACATTTATAAGCAGCAGTTTGTAGATGATGAAGAGTGATGTCCCCGTATCTCGATCCCTTACCGTGGTCATTGTGGACCGTTTAACATTTTTTATCCCATCGTCGATGTCATAACGTTGCTGCAGTGAAATGTGAGTTTATTATGAAAACATGAGGCGAAATATTTATTGGCCTGATGATTGAACGATGGTAACCGCTTACGAGATTCGATTTGGAAACGCGCAGCTTCTAACCGGGGATTTGATTTCTACAATTGTACTTTCGGTGAAAGATGATATCCTGAGAAAGTCATAACACGATGCTTTAAAAACATATCGTGCTCGCGGATTCGCTCTTTTTATAGTTTGTTACTATACTTCTAGTGGCGAAATAGGGCAAAGTATACAGAAAAGTCTCAGTGTCCAAATTTCTAAGCTTAACAATATGCTGCAATATGATACCATAAAAATCGCCATGACAACGTAAATGGAAATAATGTTGGGTTATCGATTTTTCGCAAAGTATGTTTATTTTCAGTCTTTTTCATTATGCATTCTTACCCTATTTTCGGATACTTCGCCACTTAACGTCAAACGCAAAGAAAATTAAAAAAAAATGAAACCGTCTTCATTATAAAAAAAAACATTAAAGAAACAAAAAGACACTGAGATGCTGAACTAAATTATTACATCAAATTAATAAAATTAAATTAAAAAATAAATAATTTTCTTTACTGTCTTGTCTGTTGTGTCTTTTTCTTTAGTTTCTTTCTTTACCGTGAAGATATTGTTCAAGTCGACAAAAAAATCTAGTATATTTTGAGCTCTTATACAAAGTGATGACTCATCGTGAGTTTTGCTTTCCCATATAAATAACTTGAATTTTTTTCTATATTTGAAATTTTAATGCGCTAGAACGAATTTTCGTCCAATGAAATTGAAAACATATATTAGTAGGGAATTAAACGATCTACAAAAAAATGCTATGATTTCTTACTTAGTCGACTCGTTTAAAACGTATTCGAGGTTAAAGTTCAACCTCAAATGGTAAATGTTTAGGTTTTTTTTAATTTGATTAATTTAAAGTAATAATTTTGTTTTCAGCGCCTTTTATGTGTCTTTGACTATTGCAACACATCTGCTAATTCCCCTTTCAGTAATTGTCCACACAATCTAATTAGCAAATTTCAATCTTATGTCCCGAATTTGTTTCTTCTATCCTGAAATATAAACCCCAGTCCACTTGTCATGTTGTGAAGTATGATTTGGCTTCATTTTCACGATTAACCTACCTGACGTCAACACTCTTTAGGGTTAAGGCATTATATCCTAAATATAATAAAATCATTGGCAAAATTACAAAACTTTTACAAATATTGCTAAGCCTGAAACATTAGTAGTGGTAGAACCACGTTGAAGTTATTACTGGTTTCAGCATGAATGGGTCGGTTCACCCGGGGTAGTATCACTCTCTCATAGAAAACTGACGTGAAGTAACACTGCATGCATTGTTGCGTTTCGTTCGGTCAGTGAGAACGCCGGAGACCCACCTTCCCTTGCCTTCCCCTATCCCCTCCCCTAACCCTATCTCCGCCCTAACACAGGCTGGCAACGCACTTGCCACTCCGCTGGTGTTGCAAGTGTCTATGGACGGCGGTGATCGCTTAACATCAGGTGACACACCTGTTTATTTGCCTCCTATGATATAAAAAAAAATGGGACGCCTAATTTGTTATTATTTCCAGTACTAGCTTTTGCTTGCATTTATATAGTAAAAAAAGTAAAATAATATTTTTTATCCTTATGTACTCATGGCTAGATTTATGTAAAATTTCATAATAATCTGTAAAGTGGTTGAAGCATAAAAATATAACAAATAAATAGATGACATTAGTATTTATAATATGATTTAATTATGATTAAAATCATGCTTTCACAATCTAACTTGTGTTTCTGCAGATATACATGAAATTTTTAGGAATGAATTAGAAGAGCAGCATTGATAAAATTGCTAAGGTAATTCCTCGCCCTGAACTGATCACAGACGAATACTACTACCTTAAAAGAAACATACAATATTTTAACCGTATACAAACCGAAATACATGCAGACGAAGCCGCGGGATAATGCTTATCGGTATAAATAAAAGCAATGAGCGAGACCAAGCCGTTCGAAAACCGACAAGTTCGATAATCGATAATTTGACGACGAAAGCAGAAGCCGACCGAAATTCTCGAGTCGGACCGTTCTCGAATACTTTTATAATGAAATGACAATTACTACGACGAGACGCCGGATTCCTTGCGACCTGAAACAAAGTTTCGCAACGCCACATACTACTATAGAAACACGATGGATAATCACATGTGAATAAATAAATAAAAAAACATAACAAATATAGACATATGAAGAAACTCTCTCCGTGATAATAAAGCACGATTGACTTACGCACCAATAGTAAACGATTATAGAAGAGCTGGAGTTAATAAAGCTAAAACAAAGCTAGGTAACCGTAATACGCCGACTACATTTTTTCCCTTTTTCAACCATTCGCTAACATTTTTTTGCGCGAAAATGTCACCACGACCATTGGTAACGACGCGCACATTTATCGCATCGGAGACGTTCGATTGTTTTATAAATAAAGATACAGCAAAAAATACTATCGATCAATCGTGCGAAAGCCAAGCGATCCTGCTCGATAACCGAGTCGACAATGTAACATCACCTCTACCTGCACGATGTTACGTTATATTTTACCTTGATATAGCACAGAGTGTATAGTTTTAAATCAAAACAACTTCACTCGAGTTTAAGCTTTATATCACGCTATAGACAGTACAAAATCAATTAGCGAGTACAAATAGTAAAGCGTCATATTCGTGTGTCGACAAACGTGAAAGATTCCGTACGAACTGTCCAAACATTTTATACTTTCAAATACGACGTCGTTATCAGCGGTGATAATCTGAGAGGGCTTATCTGGCTGCATCACCTCACGGGAGGTTCGCTTAGATCTTTATTACATGCGCATCAGAACAACGCTCAGATATGACTCGGCTGATATGGGCCCGTCAAATTATGCCATTGTCTACCGCCGTATCCCTTGGGCTTTATTTGAACGTCCTCTCGTTGACGTATTTATTGTTGATGGACGGGGTCGTCCAGATTTCTGATTACGATAAGATTATATTGGAACTTCAAAATCGTCAGACTCGCACCAGTGGAGGTGTTGAGGTTCATGGAAAAAATAATCGATTATATTAGGGAGTCAAAACATTTCGATCGATTATCGAGTTACTTGATTCAGTTTAAGTGCGAAATCGCGATTTCTTTTTATCGTTGATAAAAAATCCTACAAAGTATAAATATAAATTTACTTTTTATTTTTAATCTAATAACGCTAAAATACTGTGCTGATACGAAAGAGCTATATTTGAGAAAACTTTTGCTGGTAAATATAGAATATGGCTGCCTATTCTTTAAGTTGAATAAAGGTAGCTTATAATCAGAAAAAAATTGTAAAGATTAAATAGTAATGATTATATTACAATCAAAAGGATTAAGGATGAACCAAAGATAATCGAGAATAAGCTGGTAGTGCTTATGAAAAACCAATATTCATGAACTAACAAACAACAAACCAACGTAATGAATAAAAGTGAAAAACTTGAGAGCCACTCAAGGTTTAACGTGTTTATCATCTTGGAACATATCGTCATTTATAATAGCATAACAGAACGCTAAAGCTATTTTTTTTTAATTTCCGTCAATCGTATCCTATACTAAAAGCAAGAATAAATGGCATAAGTTTACCAACTACATCATTACATATTATAAAACAAGGTCCTCTGCTCTGTCTGTCTGTTCGCGATAAACTCAAAAATTACTTAATGGATATTCATGCGGTTTTCACCAGTAGATAGAGTGATTCATAACTTTCTCATTTACGTGTTTAGGTGTATAATTTGTCTACGTTTTTTTTATTGTCAGGGCGGGAAAAAGTCCGCCGGGCCCGCTAGTACATATTAAATTAGTACCTTAATTAAAAATTGTTTTGGGCAACGTGTTCTCAAAATCAGAAATGTTATACATTAACATGACAACGAAAAAGTTGATTTGTTCAGAAATTAATTTAATATCAGTATCTACAGTAAAGGTAGGTCAGTAAAGGTTTTCTTCTTCTTTTTCCTACTTTGGCATATAATCCTCTTTATATAAGATTATTTCACGTAGGTACTTATTACAAAATGTCTTGTGAACACTTCCATGTGCTAACAATATGGCGGCACCTTTGTTAGAAATTTCCAGAGAGTTTTTGTTACATCTCTATTCATATATCGTGTGGATTATTTCTAATCCACTTCACTTGCTTATACTAACCAAATTGTAATACAAATTATACAATTAAAGCTAGTTTATGAATAAAAACGAAAGCCAACCATATAACAGTATAAGACCCCACCAACAACTTCACTTTGGATGAGTGTACAAGGGATTAATAAATACATTTTTTTAGAAAGTAAGTTGTAAAACAGTAAATATAACATGTTCATCAACAATTTATAAATAATTTACCAACGAAACAAAATGCTTAAGATGCACACAGGATGACTTTTAAAAACTCGACAATTTGAACAATTACAGTAATAATATATCGATGAAAAGGTCTCTCGGTCGACACGGTCACACCGCGAATATACAACATATAAACTTACTACACTCTTATTACAATAGGAATAAAGATTACAATCGGACGTGAATGCGATGGGGTTTCCAAATTAAATGTCAAAAGTGGCAAAAAATGCAATCAGTCAGTCAAGCTGCAAAGACTCACCTATAATAATAATAAAAATGCCAAACCATCGTCGGCGGGTCATAAGTACAGTGATGTTTATTCAATATTGTGAATTTCCTATTATACTAGTGTAGGTAAAAAAGGTGTATATATTTATCGATGAATAATTTAGTCAAGTAATCGACCACGATAAAATTGCAATATCGGCTGTATAATTAGACATTCAAACATTACTTAACTTTTTATTTCTAAATCTGTAGTACACCGAATACAATGAAGATTATATGCCGTGAATTAATTACGCTGTTATGTTACTTTACAACAGCCGTTATAAATTGTTTTCAGTTATTCTGATATCAAGAATTTTGGTGTTTTATATCGTATTGCCATTTTTGACAATAACAAGATAATGAAATGAATATTCGTTGTTTGCATCGTAATTTTAAGTGTGAGTTATATGAAGCTTTTATACACGTTGCTGCATAATATTTGCTTGTTCGGCCGATCATTATTACTGCAAAATGTCAAAAATACCGGATAACAGACAGCAGAATAATTAGGTCTTGAGTTATGTTACACATTGTGTAAGAAAAATAAATTACTTATCTAGCTGTCTAATACAAACGCGATTTAATAAAAGCCCTGAGAACAAAATATAACTACTTAGTGGTATATAGTATAGAAACACAGTCTATTAAGACCTAAATGAGTCTTATGTAAGCAAGTCCAAACATAAACTCTATATAGACAAAGTTTTTCTGATCCCACATGATACGCAACTTTTCATAAGTTTGTTATATTCAAATCATACGTATATCAATCAACCAAGAACGGTCGTGAGCCAGTTTTTGTCCTACTTTCAGTGGCCTGGATAGTTACTGTTCTCTCTATCTTTATTTTATTACCGAAACATATTTATCTTGTTTATAAGTTAATTTTTTGAGATATTTATTGTCTTAATAAAAATCTTATACAATGCAATGCATATATGCAATGAAGTCATGAGAGCTAAGATATGAATCGCTTTAATTGACATCTTTGATTCAGTTAATTTAATATTATCCGATTTTATTGCACAGAAAGATAATACAAGTTCAATTTTTGAATGGATTGTCATATTTGAAATGTATCATCGTAATATTGACAAATGCATATTGCTAAATTCAATCAAGCATCAATTTGAAGATAATTTGTGGAAATATGAAACACATACGTTAATAACAATAAACGGACTAAATGGATTCTCCTCCATGATACCAGTACTTATAATTTAATTAAAAACAAATGTCACTGAAACAAAACATAAATATTAAACTCATATTATGCCCATACAATTTTTACCTTCAATCAAACTCATTCATCTGTCGACCTGACTGTCAGTTCTATAACTATTAATATTAATTGATCTACTTTAACACAATCAATTAGTTACGGTTCTCGTTTTCTCTTTTAAATTCAAACCTATAAATTTTTCTTACAATGACATCTATAATTCTACTCATATAGTTTATTGGACGATAGATATAAGAAAATTCCGTTGTACTCCAATACATTTTAGAAGGATTTTACTTACAACTATGTCCAAAATTATCTAATAATTTTCACACACTATCTAATAATCTACAATAATATTTATAATTCTTTACTTCAAAGGTTAGATGTAGATTTCTTTGCATATTGAGTCAACAATGATTCCTTACAGAATTGAAAATTTCATAGGTAACTTGTAGTGTTGGTGTATATTTTATCGATAATTTCCTTATCGACACACTCTCGTCACTATACAAAGACACCTGTGCTCACCCCTCTACATCACCGTCGACAAGTTGATTATTAGGAAAATGGTAAACAACGCGGATGGATGATAGCATAATTGTTTAACATTTTAAACTTGTTCTTGTAGTAAGTAAGATTGATTAATTTTTTATGTTCAAGTTATTTTTTATAAAACGAAACAACTTCATGCATTCACTTATGACGTATTCCGAGATTTTGGATGGATTTCTAATCTTATTGAATAAATAAGATTCCAGATAAAAACACTGCAGCTTGTTTGTATTCCGTATATTACCAAAGTTTCAAAATCCCGAAAGTATATGAACTACCCACATGTATTTATATATATTGCCTATGACATACCTTACAACTTAGTTCTTATGTGACTTATAAGAGTAATGTTAAAAGAAAACTGACTCAGTTAACATTCAAATGTGTAAATCTAAGATGAATACAGCCATAGAATAACCATAGCTCGCTTCTAGCGCTCGTTGTTTTTTTTTAAATTGTACGTTTTATACGTGGGTTATAGTTTACATGTATTTGTTAGTTTTGTTTTACTTATAACAGAAAATACTCCTGATTCTTCTCCCTGGAACATATGTAGGCGGTAGAGTCACGCTTGTAGGTGGTAGAGTCACGCTGAAGCTATTACTGCTTTCAGTATGAATAGGTCGGCTCGCCCGTGGTAGAACTACCCTTTCACAGGAAACCAACGTAAAGTAACAGTGCTTGCATTGTTGCATTTTGTTCGGTCAGTGAGAGCGCCGGATAACTTGCCCTTGTCCCAAACACAGGCTGGCAACGCACTTGCGACTTCTCTGATGTCTCGTGTCGTGTCTATGGTGATCACTTAACATCAGGTGACCCAACTGTTCGTTTGTGTCCTATATAAAGAAAAAAAGTCTATTCCCAGGTCACCTGGATGAGATTGGTATCAGCAATAAGGCCGCCATTTGTGCTAACCATGTAATTTGGAGTTTTTAATAGTATATGTATGTATAATGTGGTGTATAGTAAAAATTAAATAAATCGTAATACTACTAACCATATTATAAATGCGAATATATGTTTGTTTGTTACTCGTCCACGCCACGTCCTTAAACGTTGCATACAAGTTGTTAGGGATACAGAAAGAGACCTTTTATCCCGAAGTACGATTAATGCGAGCAAAGCCGTGGACAAAGTCATTAGCAAACTGATGGACCTAATATCCGCCGGAGGAATTATGGTCTGTCATGTAAAGGTTTATATTTTTATTAATAAGTCTCCATTATTTGTCGTTATATTTTTAAATAATACCGTGTATTATTCGGAGGTGTCACAAAAACTAATAGAAAAATGTCTACAGGGGTGTTAACTGAAGTAAGACACTTTATACAACATCATAACAAGTCACGCAATAATATCAGTAATAATCTTTAATAGAGAATTAAAAAGAAGACCTATTAATAGCCGTATCTCATGCTTATCTAACTATGGCCCTCATTTAACAAACCTATTAGCCAGTACATACCGGAACACATGTTCCGACAGCAACATATACAATAGTTAGCCCCTATATCCGTGCTTCATACATTACCCTCTGTCGCCTAAAGAAAGTTGAGTAAGGTAACTAGTCATTTAAAAAAACATATCCGCTACGAAATATATATAAGAGTTGTTGAGGTATGTATGCTTGGTACACATATATGTTTCAACAACTCATATATGTATGAATAGTAAGCTTAGCTTAGGCTAGCTCAGATCATTAAGAAGCATGAGAGAGGAACTTCCTCTCTCGAGGTGAGGGTCCCCTGTTTGACCACCTACGGGGACCCAAGCGCGTGACCAGGTTTGAAGAGTACATGCTTGTCGCTAACCCTCAAATCTGGTCCATATATGCGCCCAGGCGGCCCAGGGGTTTTTAGTCGGTAGGAGTCCGACATAACCCTCCCGCTGTCCCCCGGTAGTGGGAAGTGTATCCAATGTAGGATTTTCCCTGGAAAAAAAAAAAAAGGCTAGCTCAGATAGGTCGCGAATTGCATGTATCAGGCAACAGCCAAAGCCGAGGTGTGCCGTGCACCCTTGAGCTAGTTGTCAAAATAAAATCGGCTGAGTGCCTTAAGCGCTCGCGTTAGTAGTCCGGTGAAGCTGTTAAAACCTTGCTTGGCCAATAGCGTAATAAGTTAGAAAAAAAAAAAAATTAAAAAATGAATATAAATCAATAGCCAGATCCATCTATATTATCTTTATTATAGTTATCCGTCAATCGTTATCGGTGTCAAGCAAACCTAGAAAGACTACGTAAAACTCCTATATACCGATAAGAAAGCTTTTGTGACATACGTACAAAGGCAAAATAATAGCAGATATAGATAAATATCAACTTTAAATTGGCAAATTGAAATTACGTTCCAGTTAAAACCAAACCTTAGCAAAAAAGCGACTCCGCTGCCTCTTTATGCGTAACACTATAATCTTCGCACTAGCTTTTGCCCACGACTTTACTCGCGTTAATGTAGATTTAATCTATATCTAGGGAACAGTACTTTCTTTCTGAATAAAAGGTACTGAATGTCCTTTTCTGTACCTGTATGTAAAACTTTATAATGATCGGTTCATTAGTTATGGTGTGAAAGCGTAACAAACAAACTCACTGTGTACTTTAATATATGCTTATTATTTGTGATGGCTATTATGAAACCAATATTAGACGGTAAATGGATGTGTACGACGATCGGAACAAAGTCGAGTTTTAATTGAACCTGTAACCTCCTTGTTTTTTTTACTAACAACGTGAGCTAACGTTATCGTATGAATTATACTTTCCGAATGTAACGTTCATTAAGATATCGAATAAGTTTCTTGTCTATCGCCTAACGGGGACGTCATGACTGTATTTCGTATGCATACCGTCCTCGCTCGGTGAGCCTGCGCAGCGTAATTATACCAATAAATCCACGGACGCGTTCGCGTTGACGTACGGCGATGGACGAGACAGCTCCGCGTTATTAAAATAAAAAAGTAATTTCTAAGTAAATTGGTAAAGTCGTACGCATAATTTATAGCGCGAATTTCGTTTATAAAACATACACTTTGCGCCTGGATCTTATCTTAACGAGATTACTCGAATATTACAGGCCACTAGGCTAACTGTATATTGATGCAGCTGCTTCGTCTTCGAGATAAGTTCCCTTGTCTTATTTGTAACTAGCGGGCACGGCAGACATTGTCCCGCTCCGATTATAAAAAAAATCCGTAATAAATGATATGCCAAAACCTTCATCTTGAATCTCTTTATCTACTGTTTAAATCCGCACGAAAATCCGTTCAGTAGTTTTTGAGTTTATCGCGAACAGACAGACAGACAGACAGACGCCGTAGAGGACTTCGTTTTATACTATGTAATGATATATCTAGAGATTATATGTATTCCTTTATTTACAACTATAATATCTATCTATCTATCTTTATAATTAAATATTATAACACAAAGTCCTTTGCCACGTCTGTCTGTCTAGTCGCGATAAACTCAAAAACTACTGAACGGATTTCCATGCGGATTTAAACAGTAGATAAAGAGATTCAAGAGGAAGTTTTTGGCATATCATTTATTACGGATTTTTTTTATAATCGGGGCGGGACAACGTTTGCCGTGCCCGCTAGTTACAAATAAGACAAGGGAACTTATCTCGAAAACGAAGCAGCTGCATCAATATACAGTTAGCATAGTGGCCTGTAATATTCGAGTAATCTCGTTAAGATATATAGAGTATATATATAGAGTGACTCACGAGGAAGGTGTAGGTATATAATTTGTCTATGTTTTTTTTTAATTATCAGGACAGGACAACATTCACCAGGCTCGCTAGTTTCATATATCTATCAAATCAAATTTAATCAAAGCACTTTAATTTTTAAGCGCATTTTTCTGACAAATATATCACCCTTATTATTCTCTGTCTTTTGTAAGTTCACATCAAGAGTATATATTACCAAAGTAAGTAAGATAGTATGTATTACCAAATTCTACAATATTTTGTTACTATCCAAATCCAAACCAGTTTCCGCTTATCCAAAACAGATACTATACCTAAAAAAAACGAAGTATCAACGCAGGAAATAGGAACTCTCAAACGATTATCAAATTATCTCTAATATAATAAAATCATCATTACGAAATAGAAAACCATAACAGGCAAATTATATAATAGATTTTAAATAATATCCACTTATGCAATAAAAATGTTTCCTAATTCGGATAATAAAAAAAAAACGAATATGTAAATAGCCACGCCCAAAAGACTTATAGAAAAAATGTGGAGAAAAGAGAAAAACAATATTAGTAGAAGTAACAGACATTTTGGCACCCATTTTACTGTAACTATCACACACATAGTGAATATCAGTCTTAGTGACTCGATAAAGCAATCTTTGATTTTTTAACGAAGCACGAAACCTGTAATCCTCTTGTACCTTTTGATATATCGTGCGACATATATGTACTCATAATTTTATCATTTTCATTATCATAATTTATTTTAAACCATCAGTTTATTATGCACATGCCGGAAATAATAACACGGAGGCATTCATTCTGAAACAGTACAAAAACTTCATAGAAAATTCTAATAAGGGAGCTACCATTTTGATAGGACTTTCTAGATAGAACAATACACTTGTAATACCTATTGAACTACTAAACCTACTACCTACTAAACCTACTCAACAACGGCAGTGATTATCGAAAAGATTGGTTCCCAAAAAACAATGTTAAATTTAATATTTATATACTACAGATACAGTAAAATTCACAAAATACGTGAGTACTAAATATTTGAAATAATAACCATAATAATTGTGTATTTATTAATTCCACTTTCATTAAATCGACATGTAATGTAAAACCGTACGCAATTAAAAAGGATCCCTACTATGTAATATCGGCCTTAATACCGATTTTTAATGCAATCGAGTACTAAAATGCTGCAAAGCTATAAATTCATTAGTGAAAGTATTAATTTACATTATAATAACTCGCAAGGATTTTTTAATTACCCAACTCGCTATAACCAAGTCGCGCGAATTCAAACATAAAAAAAACGTATGACTATCCTTTGTTATTCCAGACAGAAATAACAGTAAATTCGTTTCTATATGGAAATGACTGGAAATGACGCCTCTCTTTGTGCATCCACCAAAAACGATTGTAACTGTATATGTCTATAAAAGTATGTTTTGCTATGTTATGTATAATGAAAAGATAAACCGGATCGAGTAACTTGACGGTAATTGTCAATGACTGGGTTGTTTTCCGAACCGGTGGTAGTTTTGACGTTCATAAGTGCCTTCTCAGGGCCTAAATTCAATAAAGAACTTTTGACTTTGATATCGGAGCAGGACAAAGTGACTTCATTGTATTTGACGGTACGTAAAGTACATCTATAGCCAGAAGCGAAAAATCTATTCATTCGATCGCCGCTGTCATATCGACCTGGAAGACCCTCTTTAGTTTCTTGCCGGTTCATCACGATGACTGGGTTTCCGAAACTGTGGTAGTTTTGACGTTCATAAGTGCCTTATTAGATCCTAAAGTATTTTTGATTTGATTGATTTGGTTTGAGCAAAATATATACTTGCTAACACCGAACTGTAATAATCTAGGGTTTATTACTAAGTACGTTGTGGTCTTCAACGATATAATCGGATACAGATATTTAAACCTGGTTTGGAACAGTCGGACATACAATCCTTGCAAATTATTATTAACCACTCCCAATCTTAAAGTTATGTGTAGAGCGGCCAAAAAGCATGCAAACAAGGATTTTAATTTGGTAATGGTCGGGATCTGTACCCGATTGTTGTACGGCAACCACATACGTGGTGATCACTACTATCCAATTTCATCATCATCATCAACTTGTAAGAGATTCACTGCGGGGCCGAAGGAAGGTATGGGAATAATCTCCACGCCAGCCCACGGCGTTATCGCGATTTCAAACTCTGAGCAATATTTTCATATTTTTGGAGCAATAGTTTTCTGTTCTTCCACATAATATGATGATACTAAAAAAACATTTCTCAGGTTCATGTTTTCTCAAGATGTTTTCCTACACTGTCAGCCGATAATATTACTAATTAAAATCAGTAATGTACACGAAATCTGAAAATTTCGTTGATACACGCCGGGGTTCGAATCTGCGGACATTGGGTTGATATTCCACAGATCAAACCAATAGACCAACACGATCATCCAGTTTGATTATTGGATACAAACCAGCTGACCCTGGATCGCGACACCTAAAGGAGAACCTATGAAACTATGTACGGTACTACCATACAACCAGATAGAGTCACCATGACCTAAAAAAATTACAGCCATCTGAATGTGGTATAAACTTTCTGTTTTCATGACAAACATGTTACAATCACAAATGAATATCGAAGCTTTATTATAATACCAGTCGTGTTCGATTATTTGCCACGAATCCGCAGGATTTTTTACGTATCAACTGTCAACAAATTTCGTAACAGAGCGCGAATATTAATTTATTATATCATGGCTTTCTGTAATCTGTGCGTATCGGACAATATTAAATATTTTGGTGATATAGACATTTTGTCACAGATATTTTCGATATCGACTGGTGTCAGTTTATATGTAATTTATGGTCGAATTTGACCATAATACCCTTATTATGTAAAGTTACAGTTTAAAAAACTGTACCCTTGTACAGTTTTTTTTTTCATCATATGTTAATATATAGATGTTATTATGTGTCTTTTTTATTTTCATCTGTAAATGGCAAAAACTTTATTGACTATTTATTACACAAAAAATATTTTAGATTTTTGACCTAAGGAGCATGAAGAATGGCGAATTGAGGCTTATAAACTAAGGCTTCAACTTGTCGATAGAAGAAAACTGTTTCAATTTTTTTTATAACTTTAAGTTCAATAATAGCTAGCATACTAATTTTTTTTTGAAGTAGTCCTTTTGCTTTCGCTAACTTAATAATATAAATAATTTACATTCATATATAATTTGTTCAGTAGTTTAAAACGCAAATTACCGTGTATAAAATTATATATTTATTATTATTATTAGTGCAAATGTGTTGTTTGTTGTATAGGTTGTAATTAAACATTTGAATCTATTTTCTGGGGGTAAATTTCGCTTCCGCACACCAGCAGACTAGGTCCCCCTAGGTAGTGGCTCAAGCCAAGGTCCGTTCCCTCGGCGTGGAGCCCTTGAGTAAGCTGCTCGCGCGATACAGTGACACAAAAGCTTACATCACTGCGACAACATTACACATATCACCTCCACACACGTGCACGCATACACGCTTACACATGCAAGTGGAAGGGTTTTATATTATTCCCTTATCAAACTGAAATAGTATAGAAAATTATCCGATACGAAATATATATTAAGAGTTGTGGAGATGTAGTACTTGGTACACACATATGTTTCAACAACTCATATATGTATGAATAGCTAGCTTAGCTTAGATTAGCTCAGATAGGTCGCGAATTGCATGTATCAGGCAACAGCCCAAGCCGAGGTGTGCCACGCACCCTTGAGCTAGTTGTCAAAATAAAATCGGCTGAGTGCCTTAAGCACTCGCCTTAGTATTCCGGCGAAGCTGTTAAGACCTTGCCAAATCAATAGCGTAGTCAGTTCAAAAAAAAAATGAACCTATTCATTTCTAGGTGTTTAATTAAGAAACACAATAATTAAAATAATATTTAATTATAATGCACAAAAGTTAAAACCATTTTCATTTTAATTCAAGTCTTTATTGTTTAACATAATGTCGACGGACAAGTCGAATGCTTGAGAATCAGATACCTAAAGCAATATTATACGATACACAATAGTGTATACTAAAATTATCGTCTGAACGAAAACCAGATTATATCAAATTAAGCGACATATTATTTATATGAAATTCCCAAAACTGTAAATGAAAATGCAAAAGTCAATTACGTACGAAACTTTCCTTTGTCATCAGCGTGTGATCAGATATGCAAAAGAGTATACTCGTATATCGCTTACAATTAATTCTTACTTAGCACGTTTTCGCCACTTTCACACAGGCGATGCTATTAATCTCCCGACCACTAATTTGTCTGCAGAAGGCATTACCCGCTATATATCAATAACCAATTACGGTGTTGTGTTATTGTACAATTGTCTTTATTAACTGTTGCTGGGTAAATTGTTCTTTTATCATATCATCGTTTTGTAACAATATCATTATAATGAAATGAAAAATCGTTTTGCATCTTCAATGCAGCCATGTTCCAGGGCCACTTTCCAGCAGCCTGGAAGAAGGCCGTAGTGATAGGCATAGGAAAAAAAGCTACGATTCCCGATAGCTATCGCCCGATTAGCCTGTTAGATACATTAGGTAAATTATACGAGCGGCTCCTTCTGAACCGTCTCCAGGTCTCGATTACAGATTTAAAATTAATACCACCTGAGCAGTTCGGATTTGGTGCCGAACACTCTTACACGAATCAAGTACACCACCCCACGGAGTACATTTTCTCCAATTTTAATGCCGACCCGAAACGTAAACCGAAACGGACAATTGCGGTCTTCTTCGATGTTGCCAAAGCCTTCAATAAGGTCTGGCATGGAGGGCTCATCCATAAATTATGTAAATATCACGTACCCGATAAGTTAATTTATATTATCCACGATTACCTGACTGATAGGACTTTCCGCTTTAGAATGGATGGGGAACTATCCCTGCCCCACCCGATACGCTCAGGGGTGCCACAGGGCTCCATACTCGCGCCCTCACTCTTCAATCTGTTCATCAGTGACCTACCTCGGTCTAAACGGGTCGAGGTAGGTTGCTATGCTGACGATACCGTTATTTACACTTCCAGCTTGCGGTCGGACTTTCTTAGGAAGCGCATCGAAAAGGCCGTTTGCACACTCGGTGAATGGTTTCGTCGATGGCGCATAGAAGTTAATCCTGATAAGAGTGCCGCGATACTCTTCGATCCTTTACGACGTAGTAATAACCTCGAGCCCATCAGGCTATACGGAACCGATATACCTTGGGCCGACGAGGTCAAATATCTCGGTGTTACATTAGATAAACATTTAAATTTCGAGTCACATATAGATAGAGTGCGAAACAAAGCCGCTATGGTCTTGGGTCGCCTCCATCCATTGCTTTGTCATAGGAGTAAGATGTCCCTCAGACACAAGCTCACTTTGTATAAGACGTGTATCCGTCCCGTGATGACATATAGCAGTCCCGTTTTTGCGCATATGTCGAAAGATAATTTTCATAAGTTGCAGGTTCTTCAAAACCGCGTTTTACGTAAAGTGACCGGTGCCCCGTGGTACGTCCGGAGAGTTGATCTACATAGGGACCTAAAGATGCCTTCTACCTGGGCGTACGTAAAATCACTTACGATTAGTTATTTTGAAAAATCCGCGAGTCATCCCAGTCCGTTAGTGGTATCCGCCACAAAATGCGAACCCGTAACAAACGCTGCGCGTTGTAAAAGACGCCCGCGACATATTTTTACCGACCCTCCCGATGAAATAACGGCAGTGAACGATCAGTACCAGCCCGTCTCTCCAAACAGAGCGTGCTCATGGCCCACGCCTGCGTAATCACAGATCACGCCGCCGTGGTCTAGGGGTAAATTTCGCTCCCGCACACCAGACTAGGCCCCCCTCGGCAGCAGCTCAAGCCTAGGTCCGTTCCCTCGGCGTGGAGCCCTTGAGTACGCTGCTCGCGCGATACAGTGACACAAAATCTTACATCACTGCGACAACATTACACATATCACCTCCACACACGTGCACGCATACACGCATACACAGGCAAGTGGAAGGGTTTAATTTTTTTCCCTTATCAAACTGAAATAGTTTAGAATATTATCCGATACGAAATATATATAAGGGTTGTTGAAGTATGTATGCTTGGTACACATATATGTTTCAACAACTCATATATGTATGAATAGTTAGCTTAGATTAGCTCAGATAGGTCGCGAATTGCTTGTATCAGGCAACAGCCAAAGCCGAGGTGTGCCGCGCAAGGCCGCCGCTGAGGACACCGTCCGGTACGCCCGGATTGCCCTCAGTGCCACTGTGCGCTGCGCATTGCGGAGCGCACGCACGTTGGCGGCACCGAGGGCATCAGCCCAGACTGGTGCCCCGTAGGCGGCCATCGCCCGCACGACTCCCATGTAGAGTCGGCGGCACCCGGCGCCCGGCCCACCTACGTTGGGGAGTAACCGGCCGAGCGCCGCAGCCGCCCCATAAATTCGCTGTCCGAGCCCCGCAAAGTGGGGCTCGAACCGCCAGCGCCCGTCCAGGGTGAGGCCCAGATATTTCATCTGGGTCCCCACCCTGATCCGGGCTCCCTCCACCACAATGTGAGCCCCAGGAGGTGGCCCCCGCCGAGGCCCATGAAAGAGTAGGGCCTCGGTCTTCTCGAGGGCCACCCTGAGGCCCAACCTCCTGATGCGCCTGACCACGAGAGATGTGGCCATCGTGGCCAGGCGCTCCACCTCCCTCCACTCTCCTCCCCGGGCTACGACTAGGGTGTCATCCGCGTAACATATGAGGCGTGCCCCATATGCCCTAAGGCCGACCCCTGTGGAACCCCCCGCCTTGTGGCCCGCCGGACCATTCGCCCGTCATCTCGCAGAAGGAGGAGGCGGAGAGGGCCCGCGAGGCAGACCCTCAAAGTGGCCGTCTCCGCCAAAGGAGGACAGGCAGGAGGAGAAGGCGCTTCGCCCACAGGTTCGGCGGACGAGGGGGGGCAGCTGGTGTGTACCCGGTCTGTCCCTCTATAGGTAGGAGCCCGGCGGTCACCTTCCGCCGGGCGGACCGTGGGGGCGGCTCTACAAGGTTGATTAGCTTGTTCGATCCCTTGCTGCCCCCACAAAACGGTCTGTCGGTACACCGTGGGGTTTTAGTCTGTGCGAGTCGGACATAACCCACCCTCTCCCCCGGGAGGGTGGCGTATCCATAAGGGATTTCCCCACGTTAAAAAAAAAAAAAGCTCACATAGGTCGCGAATTCCATGTATCAGGCAACAGCCAAAGCCGAGGTGTGCCGTGCACCTTTGAGCTAGTTGTCAAAACAAAATCGGCTGAGTGCCTTAAGCGCTCGCCTTAGTAGTCCGGTGAAGCTGTTAAGATCTTGCTTGGTCAATAGCGTAGTCAATTCGAAAATAAAAAAAGAAGAAAAATTCTTGAACGCATCTTGACTTTGAACGTGAGGAACGTGAAGTTCTCTCCCTCCTTTTCACACCTGTTGACTGTGTATTGCGATTGCTTGTTCGCTGTAGTAACCTTTCTATGAAGGAATATATCGTGATGAGGCCTTTGGAGCCTACTAGTAAGTTTCGCATTTTTTTTCTCGTTCGAAAGACGTAATAATATTATATATATATATATACATATATATATATGTTAGGCGGAGTTGTCCTTTACAACAATTCAAATCGATTCACAATTGACGAAGATATCGAGTAATATAAATAAAAAAAATACATACAGCCGAACTTCGTAACCTTTTTTTTCGAAGTCTGTTAAAAAATCATATTTTATACATGATTGCTTAAATAAACAAAGCTCAAACTTCTTTCCTGAAGCTTACAATATATTTTTTATCTGATTTTTATTTTCTACTGAGTTATTAACGTGTCTTGCTTATATTACAACATGTAAAGAAATGTCAAATAGTAGCGTAATTTGAGCACATTTGTTTTGCCTTTTTAATACCTTAAATAAAAAACGTGATATTCGTATTAACAGACACTGTTAGTAAACTACTATACACAATTTACTTGTTGCAAATAGTAAAATTTAACAATGCAAACTTTGCAACGAGCTCCAATAATACAACCTCCCTACATATATTCCACGCCACCTTACGGATACTAACAGTAATTCAACCACCTTTACGTCTGACCACTACAACGGTAGCTCATGTTATCAGTTTTAAGGGTTCCTTGGGCAAATTATTTTAAACCATTAAAATAATTTTACAATCCGCGCCAAACATCTTGACCATTCTGAATATAGTTGCACAGAACATAAATTTAAGTAAAATACGTGTTACATTATATTAATAATATTGAGATAACTTAAAGATAAATAAATGCCAGTTCTAGATTCCTACAATAAATTTTATTTCTATTTTTTATTTTTGACTATTGACTATTTTCGTGGCCAATTCGAAATGACGACTCTATACAGTGGCAAAAAAGTTTATCGAGCACTATATATATAAGTAATCAATATTCTCAAAGAAGACATATATTTAATGATACTTATAATATACGCGTTAATAATCAAATATTGCCAAAGTCAAAGTGATTGTAATATTCTGTATGTTTTTCTTAATTTAGTTTTTCGTAAAATGTTATTGTATTTGTAAATTGCTATTGTTGGTAATATGCATGAAGGTGACGTGTTCTCTGCGAACAAACCCTCGACATAAATAGAGAGAAAAAATGTAATCAATATGACAAGGTAAAGATAACGCAGTCCAGTAGCTTTTCTCTCTGACAATCCTTTTTTTTTGTATTGGGAAAAAAATTCGAAAACGTTAGGTTTTTTTCTATATAATCGACAAGTCGAGGCATTTCTTTATGTCTCTATTCACAATACTTCACGCTCCCTACGTCAAAAATACCAAAATATATACAAATAATAATATCTAGCACGCGACAACAGTACTTTGTATCCTTAATGTGGTCGAAATTATCTATTTATTAATCTACAGAACCCTCCATGAGAAATTAAGAATTACCAACTTTGAAAAGACATTACATCCAGTCACATAGAACAAAGCAGCGCATAAATCGATTTGTAAGCTATACAATAAGAATGACATACATTTTTGTTCGTCCGTCGCAGATTCCACACGGTCGTCGTTTTTTCTTAATGTCTCGGGTATTTCTGTATAAAAATGTTCGATAACGCCCGACAGGGGGCAATTTGCATTAATCTTCACGTATCGCATCGTGATGAGGCTTCGCGAACGGTACTCAAGATTTAGCAACTTTAGAATAATGGCGCTAGGGGTTGTTTTTTTATTTAGCACTTGCGATATTTTAAACTAGGAATGCAACGAAATCCTCCCTGAGTTTTGATAGATGTAGGCTTTATTTACATTTATATACAAATGCACTTAATAATCAAAGCAATAAAAATAATAACAACGAAAAAAGTTTAGGACAAAGTATAATCAAATAAATAAAAAATACCCTGTCTGTGTGTATGTCTGTTTTTGCGGCTGTGTATTTACGTGTATTTGTTGAATATAGATAAATGTTCGTCCTGTTGTCCAGATTTGACATTAATTTATTATCTTTCAACATGAAAGAAGAAAATGGATCCACATTTTAATGGACAATACTGAAGCTCTTCAATAGCTACTAAAAAAAAGAAGATAAATTAACAAACACAGATGAAAACGGTACTGAACGGTTTTCTTTACGTATCTATAAAAAGATACATTAAACGTATCTTTCTACTTACTCTAGCAATTGAATGGCGTATATTTTTTAACGTTGTACTCGTATATGTTTTACAGTTTAAGTATAATATAAACTCTCCTGATGTTAAATAATGCTGTAGTCCACAATGCAAAGCACGTTAAACTAGAGGGACTGGCTCTCAATCGCAGCTACCGGATTGACACCAACAGATGCTTTCAACTTAACGGCGCAATTAACAAAGCCCTAGCACCATTCTATGGCTTGTCACGATGTTTTCCGTCACCGAAAATTCCGACGCAGTCGTAAGAATTCGAATTTAATCCTATCGATAAGGCGCCCGAAGACATTATTAGCTAAGCGATGATCGCTTCGGAACATAATGAACGCTCGTATCGTATTCCATTATCAGTTAATGAATACCCAGCTGCCAATTGACACACGATGGATTGTAGATCCTTCGTTGGTCATCATTGTTTTAGGATTATAATATACTGACCATCAGGTGCAGTATTTTTTATAATTTAAATTGATAAAGACGTTACTTTACGGAAATTCATCATTAATTTGCATTACGATTTGAGAGAGTCTATTTGTATTTTAAAAGTATGAGCCGGGTAAAGCACCGCGGCCACTCGTCCCATAGGTAAGATACTATATACTGAGAACTCGTCCTGTGGCATCGGAAG